>MU226807.1:683935-739481 GCA_018584345.1 Thuja plicata
TTGCCGGGACCCATTTCCTGCTTTCTTAGTTGTGCTAGGTTAGCTTACCTCCTGAGCTTCGCTTAAGGGGGGGTGTTAGAGTAATCAGTTTACTCTTTTTCGCTTAAGCTATCTCTTAGGTGCATATAATTAATACTTTATATTAATTATATTGCGCAACCTAGCCTTTATGTTTTTAGGGTTTCATTCACCTTAAAGGTCGAATTCTTTGTAATGTTTTTTCATTCACTTTGGAAATAATAATTTTCTCTCACTCCGCTGAGATTTTCCAAACCCTAGCTTCTCTCTCTCACAGGTTTCTCTTTCAGCTTTAGGTATCTTGCATGCAGGTGTTCTTGGTAGTCTGTGGATTTGCATGTTTGTAAAATCCTACATGTTATACTCTTTGGTGATGGAAATTTATTTATGATGACACTTTGATTCCCCCATGTATATTGTTATGATGTTGATGTGAGATTTCTTTATATGCAGATCTACATGATTTCTATGCTGCATTTACTTTCCTTTTTATGCTATGGATGTAATGTCTTATATTATGACAGAGATAAATGAATGCAAATGATTATATGAAACTACTTCTATTTTTTTTTATCTTATCATGATGTTATGATTTATGCAATGCAATGGTAAAATGAATGCAACTATCTTTTTGAATTTTTATGTATTCAACTTTGATGGATGAAATGCAATCTTAAGGATGAAAATGAATAATGATTTAATGCTTAGATTGTCTTTGTTTTTCTTGTAATGTATAAAGATAATGATTAATGATTAATGAATGAATCGATGCAAAATATAATCTCACATGATTGATTTGAAACCATTGAATTGATTGAACTCCAAAATGATTAACCCCCTTTGAACTTGGAAAAATCCTCTAAATAATGCAATTAATCTAGTTCAAGAAAATGCAATGCAATGCAACAAAATGTCATTGATTTTTGCAAAAGAAATGCAAAAGAGATATATTTTCATCATTAAGCGTTGTGGAACTAGGAGTTGATACAATCCTTACTGGTGCCACTACAACCATAAGAATATGAATATGAATTTCATCTCATTTGGTAACCTATTTAAGAACTCGTACAAACCTCACTAGTTGAATGACCAACTATGAGAGTATGAATACTGGTTTCATCAGATTCAATGTTGCAAGTGGATTTTGGTATTAATATATGGAAGATCTAAATAGCCAAGGTATCCTTTTGCGTAAAAAAAAAAATGTTAACCCTCCTTCCCCTATGAATATCCTCAGTGGTTCTTTGATGACCATGTCGTTAGAAAAATTCACACAAGTTATTGGATCTTCCTCAAAATAGTCACACAAAAGTCAAGAAAAAAATCATGTCTTCATCATCGCCAATCTAGTCGAAACATCATTGATTAGCTAAAAAGAACATGACTTGAAAAGGTCAATGAAAATCATCAAAAATTTCAAATGTTTTACAATGTATCAATATTTTCAATAAGAATTCCAAACATTCTGATCATTTAGGGTATTTTCAATTTTTAATCTTGATAAAATAGGTCAATGAAGGTCAAGGATCAAGTTATGCTATCAAACTATTTAGGTTGAACAATGATATCCATCAAAGGTTCCAAAATATATCTCCTCTGATGTTTTGAAAATCTGCTTCTGCCATGTGACCAAAATGTAGCACTTATGAATTTGTTTGTACCAAAACCAATGATTTTCCCCTAAGTGATAATTGAAACCATGTGTAAAGCTTGGGCAAAGGAAACCTAGTATGTGACAATGCAGCTGAGAGACTTTATTATGACTACACAAATGAAAGATGCAATGAGGATATGTACAAATAAGATAGTGAATAGGCAATATGTACAAATGCAACTAGGAAAGACCTAAGGGAACAAAAAGAATCTATTTCCATGTTTTTACATTTTGGGTTTATTGCTCTTTTTTGCTTTTTTTTTGCTACCAAGGTGCCTATTGCTAGATTTTCACCAAGGCACTTTTCTGTTTTTCAATTTTTTTTTATTTTTTTATTTTATTTTTATTTTTTTATGATCAAGGAACCTATTTTCTTGGTTTTCACCAAGACAACAATTTTTCTGATTTTTGAATGTTTTTTCTTTCTTCATGCTCAATTTTCTCATTTTTCTGATTTTATGCTTTTCCATTATTTTTTATTTTTTGATCTTTTTGATTTTTTTTTGGATTTTGATCTTTTCTCATTTTTTTGGATTGAATTTTTTACTTTTCTCATGTACAAAGAAGATGCTAACTCAGCTGATACACTTGTTTGATTCTCTTTCTTCTGATACTCTTTCATCTGATTAGGTATGAAACCTCTTGAAATGGATGTTATTAATAGGCTCTTGCAACTCATCACTTTGATAATCAGCTAGTTTGTAGGTTCCTATTCCAAAAGAAGAAGTGACAACAAATGGTCCAAGCCAATTTGCTTCCCATTTTCCCTTCTTTTCTCTATCATCTTGATTTTAATTGTTTTCTCTTAACACTAAGTCTCCCACTTAAAAGGTTCTCAGTTTGATATACTTGCTGTAATTTCTTGAAATTCTGTTATGATAGACCTTCAAATGATCATATGCTTGTGTTTGATGTTCCTCCAACAATTCCAATTGTTGAAGTTAGGCAACCCTATAATCCTCATCAGTGAGTAATCCATGTAGTGAAACTCTTAGGGATGGAATCTCAACTTCTAAGGGTAAAAAAACTTTGGCCCCATAAACTAAGGAGAATGGTGTAGCTCCTGTTGGTATTCAGATACTAGTTCTGTAGGCCCATAATACCAAGTTTATGTGAATATGCCAATCTCTTCCTAATTTATCAACTGATCTTTTCAATATTTTGAGGATGTTCTTGTTCGTAGCCTCAGCTTGTCCATTACCTTGAGGATAGTAAATGGAGGAAGGATGGTGAGTGATATGAAATGTTTCACAAAGTTCATCCACATATTTGTTCTTGAATTGTTTTCCATTGTCCATGATGATGGCATGAGGAATACCATATCTACAAATTATGTGATTAAGGATAAACATAGAAATTTGTTTTCCTGTTGCAGTTGTCAAAGGAACGACCTCTACCCATTTAGTGAAATGTTATGTTGATGTGAGGATGTATTTATGTGAATTAGAAGATGGTGGGTAAATAATGCCAATCAAATCGAAACCCCATTGATAAAATGGCCATGGTGTAATGAATGGATTCAATTCTTGTGCAGGTGCATGGATCATGTCTCCATGATATTGGCATTTTGAACAAATTCTTACAAATTGGCAAGAATCTCTCTAAGGTTTTCTAGAAATACTGCATGCGAAGGATTTTCTTAGCTAAATTTAATCCACTCGAATGCGACCCACAAATCCCCTCATGGAAATATCTTAAATATAATCTTGATTCCTCTTCCTCTAGACACCTAAGGAGCATTTTGTCAAGACCCTTGCGAGACAATGTGTCTGATAGGATGGTATAACAAGCCGATTGTCTTATGAAATGTCATTTTTGAGCATGGGTTTGGTCCAAAGATAAGGTTTGGTCTTTAAGATAAGTATAGATTGGTCCATACTAGGGTGAGTCATGTCCATTAATACGGGAAATTATTTGGGTATCAAGTAAGTCAAATGTCAAATTTTCCAATTCTTCCACCAAGAATTTGTACCTTGCATTTTGATAAGTCATTTGGATTAATGAAGCCAAAGTAGCCATTGCATCAGCTGCTCTATTTTTGTCTCTTTGAATTTTCTCAAAAGTTATCAAGGAAAAATATGTTTCCTAGTCATCCACCATCCTTTTATATGGCATCAATTTTTCGTCTTTTGTGTTGTATTCATCATTGATTTGATTGATGACTAATTGAGAATCTCCATAAACTTGCAATTCTGTGACATTCCATTCTAAGGACATTTTGAGACCTATGACCAAAGCTTTATATTCAAAAATATTATTTGTGCAAGGAAATAATAGTTTGTAATATTTAGGAATTTTGTATCCTTGAGGTGCTATCAAAAGAATTCCTGCCCCTGAACCATTTTGAGTATATGATCCATTGAAATATAAGGTCCATGTCTTTACTTCCACATTAATAATTTTTGAATCAAGAAATTCCACTTGAATTGGATATGTAGGATCTAAAGGATGTTCATCCAAGTGATCATCAATCACTTGTCCCTTTATTGTTTTCCTATCCATGTACTCAATGTCAAATTCACTAAGCACCATTACCCATTTTGCAATGCTTCCCGTTAGAGATTTTTTACTAAGTAGATACTTCAATGGATCAATGTTGGCAATTAACTTCACTTTATGCATCAATATGTAATGTCTTAACTTTTGAGAGGCAAACGCCACTTCTAGGCAATCTCTTTCCATGAATCTATAGTTCAATTCATATTTTATCAATGTTATACTCAAGTAGTAAATGTCTCTTTCTTTTCCTTCATTGTCTTCTTCTGCCAATAGAATCCCTAAAGATTTCTCTATTGCTGATATGTAAAGTAATAAGGGTTTGCCTTTGATAGGTGGCATCAAGATGGGTGGGTTCACCAAGTATGTCTTCAACAATGTGAAATCCTTGTTCACACTCATCATCCCACGTAAAAATTATGTCTTTATGTAGAAATCCTGTGAATGAATGACATTTTTCTGCCAATTGGAAATGAATCTCCTTATGGATTGAAGTCTTCCTTGAAGAGACCTCATTTGACTAATAAATTGGGAATTTCCATGTCCATTATTTCTTTCACCTTCTCGGGATCTACTTCAATGCATTTTGCAGAAACAATGTAACCTAAGAGTTTGTCGGATTGCACCCGAAAAGCACATTTATTTGGATTTAGTCTCACTTTGAATTGCTCTAACCTTGTGAAGATATTTTATAATATTAGTAAGTGATCCTTTATTTCATGGGATTTTTCTAGAATGTCATCCACATAGTCTTCTAGGAAGGTATGCATCATATCGTGGAAGATAGTGGTCATTGCTCTTTGGTAAGTTGCTCTGGTGTTTTTGAGACTGAAAGGCATCACATTTGAAAAAAAGGTTCCCCATGGGCATGTAAAAGTTGTCTTTTCTTAGTCTTTAGGTGCTATTCAAATTTGATTGTATCCACTAAATCTATGCATTAAGGAAAACATAGAATGACCCGATGTTAAGTCCACTATAGCATCAATGCTAGGTAGCGTAAAATCATCTTTTGGGAAAGCAAGGTTAAGGTCTCTAAAATCCATGCAAAATCTAATGTATTTTTCATGTTTTGTGACCGTTACAGTGTTTGATATCCATTCTGCATATGCAATAACTCTTATGAACCCAACCTTGAGTAGCTTCTCCAATTCTACTTTTACTAAAAGTGCCACATGAGGGTACATCTTTCTCAACTTTTGTTTTACAGTTTTCACACAAGGTCTCACATTTAGATGATGCATTATAAATCTTGGATCTAACCCTGGCATGTTGGCATAAGACCATGCAAAGTTAATTTTCTTTGCTTGAAATAATTTGATGAACTCCTTCCTTTCTGATGGACTCAAGGATGCTGCTAAATGAATGAACTTGGGATCCACTTTGGTACCAATGTTAACTTTCTCCATTGGTTCAATAAGGATGGGTGACCTTTCATCTTCATGTTCTAGTAGGGTGTCTAACCTCTCTTCCTTAGGTTCGATAGTTGGGTTTTCACCTTTGGAAACATCCTATATTTTTACTTTTTTAGGTTCTAGCACTGCCACATGGTGGTTTTCACCACTAGACCTTTTCATTTTTTTGTATTTATTTATTTTATTTTGTGGATTGAGAGGTTGGACCCCTACTACTATCATTAATTCTGGATTGTATTCATTGGTGGAAGAAGATGGCTCAACCACATTTAGGTATTAGGCCATTGCAAGGTCATTGGGAAAGTATAATAGGTCATTTGGTTCAGATAAATCCTAATCACTGAGTTCGGGGTGCATTAGGGCTAAGTACTCATTTCTAAAATTGTCATTCGAAGGGTTTAGGGACATGACCTCATTTTAAGGTTTGTACATTGTATCACTTAGGTCAATGACATGGGCTTCCTCAAAGTGTTCCATGGAAGTAGGATCGAAATCTCCTTCACTAGAGTCCTTGTTGATATCCATGGGAAAGAATGCGTGTGGATTAAATACAACATTTGAATCACCCCCCCATGAAGGTACCCAAGGTTCACCTATCCATTGATTATTCCTAGATGCTTGACCTACATTATATTCTTGAGGTTCACTTGACACTTGTGTAGAATTCAAACCTTGATGCTCATTGTCTAGACTTATAACATTAGGAATGGTAGCATATTTGTGAATAACATCAACCTCTTTATCATGACAAGACTCTTTGGATAGGGAATCCCACTCATAATCCCTGGAATCATCCTCACTCTCAGATCCTACCATCTATACATGTTCATGAAAATTATGCATTAGACTTGAACTTTCTCCTTTGTTTTGATAACCTATTCCAGATTTCTCTTCTTTTGATCTCCAAGCCAGTTCAATGGGTTCTAGAAATCCTCTTTTCCTGACTCCTAAGGGTCCTCATCCCTTGTATCCCATTTTTTGCATAATTTGATACCCTTTTCCATATTTCTTGGTTTCAATGTTGATGTGTTGTACTCTTTCCACGGGATTGTTTGAAGTATCTTCCTCTTTGTAGAGCCATTGTAACACTTCATTGTCCTCCTTTTCTAGGGCTGATTTTTCACTCTCTCTTACTAAATGAGAGTTATATTTATGAGGTGGGTGAGCACTTGATGGTTTTCCATGTGTCTTAAGAGAAGTTGGTAAATCAAATAGGGAAATGGAATATTCCCCAACTCCTTTGGAATTGATTCTACATTTCTTTTCAAAGTTATGCATCATTTCATTCATCTTTTGGTATTGGTCCTTGTTGGCTTGTTCTCTCTCATCTTTGGAAGGTTTAAAAATTTCCATCTTTAATGTACAATCCTTAAATGAACTTTCATGTGAACTTTGACCATCATAACTCATTTTCTCCTTTCCATTAGTTGATGTAGTTGAGTTAGTTTGATTAGGGTTTAAGGTAGATGTAGCATTTGATGTTAACTTTGAACTTTCCTCGTTAGCTTCTTCAATAATGATATTAGGGATGACTCCTTCCTTGTTGTGAGGAATAAATAACTCATGACATGGTTTCAATGCATTTCAATATTGAAAGGGATTAGAATCTCCTCCAATTGTGATCTCTTCACCCATGTATGGAAACTTTATGCATTGATGATAGGTGGAAGGTACCGCTTGCATCTCATGAATCCATGGTCTTCCTAATAAGATATTATAAGTTAGTTTCATGTCAAGGACTTGACATATGGTGTCTTTTTTGATAGGTCCAACTTGAATAGGTAGAACAATCATGACTTTTGAAGATCTTTCTTCCTCATCAAAGCCATAATAGTAATTTTATTTTTAGGATCAATGGATGATTCGGCTAACCCTAAAGACTTGACAAGGTTCAATGTAAAAATATTAAGACCGGCTCCCCCATCATTGAGGAATCTCTTGACTCTTTTCCTTTGGATTAAAACTTCTATATGCAAGGGAAAATTTTGAGGGTGGGTAATAGACATATCAGCTTGTTCAGAGAATGAAAGGAAATGAGGGGCTATGAGATGTCATACCATATTTTGAAACTTATCTTCCTCCAAAGTTATAGGAACATTAGTCTCCACTAGGGATTTTACCAAGATCTCTTTGTGGTTAGGAGAAAATTTCAACAACTCTAATATAGAAATTTGTGTTGGAGTTTTGTGTATTTGATCAACCAAACTATAAGGCTTTATTGAAGAATATGTTGGTTTAGCCAAAGTAGTTGTTGGAGTAAGACCAAAAGTTATAGGGGCACTTCCTTGTAGGGTAACTATTGCTGCTTGCCCCTAGTTACAACATTAGAGGTCTCTTTTTTAGGTTGTTCTTTGATTACCACCACATTTATAGTACTATCGTGTCTTGATAGGGCATTAATAGTATTGTCATAGCTATTGGAATAGTTTACATTGTTTTTTCCTCTTGAGTTATTTCCATTGTTCCCTCCATTGTTAGTATTAGAAGATTCACCTTTATCATGCTTATAGAAAGGAGTTTTAAATGTCATGTGATCTTTGTTATTTTGAGGTCCTACTACCTTAATCACACCATTGTCAATAAGATCTTACACCACATGTTTTAGGTGCATGCAATCATTCATCTTATGTCCTCGATTCCTATGGTATTCACCATGGTTAGACTCACTCCACCATGTAGGGTTGATTTGTGGTTCATAGGGTTGATCCCTTTGTAAATCAATAATCTTATTTTCAATAAGAGTCCTTAATGCATTTTCAAGTGGTTCACCCAAGAAAGTGAAAGTCCTCTTAGGTGTTGGTGCAAAGAAAGGCTTAGGCTTGTTAGCCCCTTGATAATTCCCAAAGTTATTATTGATGGTATTGTTTTTGAAAGGCACTTTGGGTGCTTGAGTCATATTTTTAGCTTGAGTGGATCCTCTTGTGAGATTAAAAGGGGTGGCCTTCAAATTATTTGCCTCTACAACTCCATCATTGACCATGCCTTTGTTTTTGTTCCTCATCCAAAACTGGGTATTATTAGGAGGATTCCTATTTTGATTGTTATTGGAGGTATTGTTGTTGTTGTTCTTATAAAGCTTAAGTTCTCCACTTTTAACCAATACCTCTTCCGTGGTAACTCCATTCTAAATTAGGTCTTGGAAAGACCTAGGACATTGCAACCTTAACCAATAGTTCATCTCATTACTCAATCTATTAATAAAGATGTCCATCTTCTCTTTTTCAGGTACACTTTGAGGGTATCTAATGAATACCGCTCTCCATCTTTGCAAGAAAAGTAGGAATCCTTCTCCTTCTTGTTGCTTGGTATTACATAAATTTATCATTGTAACCTCATGTTTGATATTGTAGGAATAATAAGTTATGAATTTGGAGGCCAATTCTTCAAAATTTTGGATGTCAGAGGGTAACTTGGAAAACCACTCCATTGCCATGCCTCCTAAACTTCTAGGAAACAACCTCATTAAATATGTTGTGTCATGCATAAACTCTAGGCTCAATGCATAAAATCCCCTTAAATAATCTTGGGGATCGGATGCTCCTTCATACTTTTTGTATTTAGGAAAAACATCATTATTTGGGAATGGGACCATAATTAGGGTTTTTTCGAATGGAAAAGGACACAAAGCTTTGATGTAAAATGGTTTAGGAGCCCTGATTTGTTTCATTGTGTCCAATTGTAGTCGAAATAACTTAAATTTCTTATTCATGACATCAATAGAATTTTCTTCGGCTTCTTTTTGTTTGAGTTGATTAACATCATAATCATGAGGGAGTTTGAGACCCACCTGTGCTAGGTCTAAAAAGTACTTTTCCCTATCTCTATCCAACACTTTCTCCATAAGTCTCATGAAGAATGGGCTTTGCATTTCTTTGTTGACCTTCTCATCAGTTGCCTCTTCATCATTATGGTCAATATTTCCCCCATTGTTGTTGTTATTTAACCCTTGGTTGTTAGGGTTAATTCCTCCTCCATTATTATTATTGTTTAACCGTTGGTTGTTAGGGTCAACTCTTTCTCCATTGTTATTGTTATTAACCCCACCACCTCCATTGTTATTGCTATCCTTGTTAATGTGGTTAATTTGATTGTGGTCCATGTTTCCAAATGGGAAAGACATAATTGGTTCTACCTCCCTTGTAGTTTCTCATGTTGGTCTTGAAGAAGCGAAGGTATCGCTAGGAAAAGGAAGTTCCTGCCTTATATATGAACCGTCCCATTTTAGGGTGTTTTTTTATGTAGTGAGATAGAGTAAAAAGTTGGCATGGACATGAATTGTGTAAAATCTTGGATTTCTCACTTAAATTGATCAATCCCTTATAATTTTGCAAAATGTCCAATAGTGGGGATTTTGACCAAGTTGAACTTTTGAATAGTTGAAAAATCCAAAAGGGTACTCAAAAATGAAATCCAATTTTCTCCAAGTCCTCGGGAAATGTCCACTATTTTCAATTCTTTATTTTTGGGCATAACTTCCTTGTGTGTAGGCGTGACTTAACTATTCACATGTGTTAACTGGAATTTGTCTACGCAGTACTCTGCAATTAGCATGCATCATTTTCCTATTGATAGGCATTGTTTTAAATCTTCCAGGTGTCACTTTCCAGTGACTTACACAGTATTTGAATGATTCCAGGTGTTGTTTCAAAGTTGCAGGTGATGAGCCTCTTTAAAGGCCATCTTTTCAAATGCTTTTTATTTTTCTTTCCAACAGTTTACTTGCAATACAAATACTTAAATTATGATTTTATATGTATATTTTGTATATGTAAGGACATAAGTAGTAAATTGGATGAAAAGGGAACATAGTATATTTTCTTGGAACTGATGGATAAAATGATAAGATGCATTAGTTATATGCTAATGAATGATCCTATTTCCTCTACTATGTTTGTGGGTAGTTTCCTTCCTATATCCATGTGCCTTGCAAGAGTATTAATTGGAACCTAACACTTCTTTCCTGATATTAATGATGAAAATATGTATGTCTTGGAGGTTGTGTGTATGCATTAATCATGTTACAGGGATCAGTCGTGGTGAATTAAAGATCAGCATTGTGATGCTGAAGAAGTCAAAAGCCAGTCATTGTTGCAAAGATGCCATCATGTCAAAGAGGTCAAGAAAGTGGTTGAATTAAGTTAAGACATGGTTGCAAGATCTTCGTGGGAAGAATGAGTCAATTCAGTTTCCTGTTAAATACAGTGCACGGATCTAGAAGCATCACATACTATATTCTGGGAAGACTTATTCTCTATGGCTGATATTTCTGTTATGAAGCATTATGTATCTGTAATGATCCTCATTAATGGAGTGATCTTAGATTTAGGGAGTAGTTTTAGATTTACTTTAAATAAGATGACTATTGTAACTCTTTTGATTTAGTCGAGTTAGTAGTTATTTTTTGAATAGAAGTTTATACAATTGTAATACTGTTTTATTTTATCCAAGTGTATTTTCCATGAATTAATAGAATGCACAAGTTGAATTCAATTCTGTTATATTGATTATGTTTCAATTCACTCATCCAAGGGGGCCCACTTGGCGAGTGAGTTCCCTTGTTAGAGTAGAAAACATTTCCATGCTTTTAGAGAAGTAAAATAGAACTTTTTTGTTCCTACAACCCCTAGTAACAGAACTAGTAGACTATTCCTATAGCATAGGTGGGTAGAGAAGTTCCTATCTGTAATTACTATTTTATTAGAGTAAGAGCATTTATTTGAGTTAGCATAGATTTCCTAAAATTTAATGCATTTCAATTTCATAGGTTTAGCCATGAGAAACAATGGAGTTTGAAGCATATACTTTGCAAATTCCATTCCAAGTTTACGTCCTTGGGCGATAATTAAATGAGACTGAATAATCTAATTAGAAACCATTTAGGGTGTCCAATCATAAAATAATTAGTCTAATGCTATGGGTTTCTAAGACAATTGTTTAGCCAAGCATTTTTGGTGCCGCTGTCGGGGATGGTGTTAGTTCAAACTTACTTTGGTGTTCATGTTCCTAGTTTTCATAATTTAGGACTGAGTTTCAAGTAATCCTTTTATGCATAGAAGAAGAGAACCTCTTGGGATGTTCCTTCCTCACAATAACTAGGTTGAACCATTTGATATTTTTAATCCTGAGCCAGAGGAACCCTGAGTTGAGAGTGAAGAAGAAAACCCATTCAAAAATCCATTTGCTGATGCCCAAGGAGAAATATTTTCACCGTCATCCTCTGAAGGATCACTACATTTGCATGACCTGTTTGACTAACCTGCATATCAAGACAACCCTTTAGTCCTTTTTATTTATGAACCACAATAGCTAGGTCCTCGCCCAAGGATGGCTTAGCCTACCTTTCCTTTCCCCATTCCTCTTCAGTATGGTAATCATAATCTGAAGAACATACCTGCCTCCGCACTCCCAAAATTTTATGGCCTCATCACTAAAGACCCTAAAACCTTCCTTTTTGAGTTTGATGTCCTCTGTAGAAGCTATGATTACACAACTGATGCCCATAAGATGACATTTTTTCCATCGACTCTTAAGGAGGCTGCTCTAAGGTGGTTCATGGGGCTAGGAGCTAATGTTGTAGTAGATTGGGATGCTATGAGAAACATGTTTCTTTCCAAATATAAGGATTATTGTAGGGGTTGAGATTTAAAAGGGGATGAAATTTTCAAAATGTCTCAAAAGGAGGATGAAACCTTGGAGGATTATGTCTCAAGGTTTATGTTCAACCTGTAGCGGAATACCCAGCATTAGTTGAATGATGAGTCCCAAAAGCATCTTTTTCTAAAAGGTGTAAATGATGGGAGTATAGAAGCTTTGGACCTTATGGCTAGTGGAGACATCACTCAGAAGAACTGTGCTAATATAAAGAACATATGCCTAAACTATTCAAGGGATACTGTGAAGAAAGGGAGAGGAATAAGAGACTTGCCTCATAAATCCAATGGTTTGGGAGTATCTAAATTGGATTTTTCCAATCTTTTGTCTGACTTTAAGTAGGAAATCATCAATTACATTGCTACTCAACTGGACAACATGCAAGCATGAAGAAAGAAGGAGGATGCAGAAGATATGTTGGCTGAATTGTGCTCTCACTATAGAGAGGAGAAAAGGAACTATAAGTGCAAAAAAGTTGCATCTATGGACACTACTTCAATCCCATAGAGTTTAAATCTATAGATGAGGAGAATGGTGAGGTTTTCTACGTTGCTCAGAGGTGGCCATGGGCTCAAAGACAAGGTATGCCTCAAGACCCCCTGAATAATTTTGGTTATAATAATAGTAGTCAATGGAAAAACCAAAACCCTCAGAATTCTAGCCTTGAGGGATAGAATTGGAATTATAACTGGTCTAACCAACAACCATAGTATAACCAAAACTATTAGCAACAACCTCCATTCAACCTATACCAACATCAATTTAACCAATATCAGTAGCCACAGTAGAATAACCAATGTAAACCACATGGTAACTGGAAAGAACAACCTTAGTGGGGACCCAATCAGCCTAATCAGCAACAAGATATTATGCCTCCACCTCTTGTAGCCAATAGTAATCCTCATAATCCAACACAACTTCCTACGCAACCAACTCCAAATCCTAATAACAAGCGGCAAGATTACTCCCTGCAAGTGAATGATATTCACTTAAGATTAGGAACAACATTGCCTGCACCTAAGGAGCCTATAATCACTGAAGTTTCTGATGCTAAGGAAATAACTAAGAATCAACCAACTATTTCTCCACCTATTCCCCAATCTACTCCAGATTTGAAAAATTCACCTTATCCGCAGAGATTGGTTCAAATAGAACCCTCAAAAGAAAACCCTATTGCAACTGATTTTATTGACCAACTCAAATAAATGATTGTCCAAATACCTCTATTATAGTCCCTCAAAGAAATTCTCATCTATAATAAAGCAATCAAGGAAGCGTGTATCAAACACCCTGGTAGAAAGAGGAAAGATCCTGACACTATCCATGTTCTTGGGAAACTTTTTGACCTTATGCTCAGTAAAGTATTGATGCCTAAATACTTTGATCTAGGTAGCCCAGTGGTTACCATTCATATTAACAGTATCCAAATACATAATGTCTTGATTGATTTAGGGGCATCCATCATTGGTTTAAGGGAAACATCTACAATACTCCAGTTAGCTGATAATTCCACAGTGAAGCCAAATGGCATGGTGGAGGACATCGTTGTCACACTTGATTCCTTGGATTACCCCTTAGATTTCATAATCTTGTCCCTCAAATCCTCACTAGGAGGATATCCATTAATCTTAGCACGACCTTGGCTAGCCACAATAGATGCTTGCATTGCATGCTACCCAGGAAAAATGACAATATCTAATGGGATCCATAACAAGAAATTAACCATGTATTTTCCAGCCAAGCCCCTAGCTGAACTTGACCAAATTATCTGGCCATACCTAGGTGATGCTTCCCTTGAGGAAAAATTTGTTCAATGACTCATCATTATTGGAAGAGATCCATTTATGGTATCCAAAGAGGAATATGACATACTGGTGGCAATTCTTACCAATCAGTATGGCTCTGATGCATCCTCTTGTCTTGTCCCTAACTATTTCCTCCAAACTATATTGCCCAAGAAGAACCCACCTAAGCTTCATGTAGCACATGACTATCTCCATACCTTATTACCACATTAGATCAAGTCACCCTCATTTGCAAAATTTATGATTCTGGATAAAGTTAAAAGAGTAGAAATTGCCTTAGGAAAAGAGTTGAATTTTAATAAAACCCTCACCAAGTCTCAGATGGCCAGTCGTATCCAACTGTTGAAAGATAGATAGCAAGCCTTTGCATGGGATTATACTGATAGGAAGGGGTTGGACCAAAATATTTGTACCCATAAGATTTATATCAACCCTGAGTCCAGACCAATTAGACAAGCCTAGAGGAGAATTAACCCTGCTTTGAGAGATATAGTGAAGACCGAGTTATAAAAACTCCTTAAAGCTAGCTTTATATATCAAATTTATGACAGCTAGTGGGTCTCTCCTTTAGTTATTGTTCCAAAAAAGGGGAGAAATGGAGAGTTTGTGTGGACTATAGGGAGCTCAAAAAAGCCACTAAAAAAGATCACTTTCCATTACCTTTCATTGGCCAAATACTTGACAACCTTGCTAGTAAAAAGTATTTTTAATTTTTAGATGGCTTCAGTGGCTACAACCAAATCCAGATAGTACCTAAAGATCAGGATAAGACAATGTTCACCTATCCATGGGTAACATTTTCTTATTCTCTCTTTCCATTTGGATTGTGCAATGAACCTACTACTTTTCAGTAGGCGGTAATCAGTATCTTCTCTGACATTTCTGCTGACTGTGTTGAAATATATATGGATGACTTCATTGCATATGGAACTACATTTGAGAAGGCTCATGCTAACTTGGAGAAATTTCTTAAAAGATGTCATGAATATAACCTCTTTCTTAATAGTGAGAAGTGCTACATGATGATGGAAGAGGGAGTTGTCTTAGGGCATTACCTATCATCCTTTGGCATCCAGGTTGATCTTGCAAATATTGCAGTCATCGCTGTGCTTCCAACTCTAGTAAAGTAGAAGGATGTCAAGATTTTTCTTGGTCATGCTGGATACTACAAGAGATTCATTTAGGAATTTATCCAACTTGCAGCCCCATTGTATACCATGTTGAAGAAAGAAGTTGAATTTGAATGGACAACTGACTGTGAACTGTCATTTCAGTATTTAAATATGTTATGACTCAAACACATATTCTTAGAGGACCTTATTGGAAGTTGTCCTTTCATATTCATACTGATGCATCTGACTATGTCATTGGGGAAATGCTAGGCCAAAAGGAAGGTCAATTGAGCATGCTATTTATTATATTAGTAAGAATCTACAAGGTTTTGAACTGAACTATATTGTTACTGAAAAGGAATTGCTAGTAGTAATCTATGCACTTAATAAATTTAGACATTACATTACTGGTTTTGAATTTTTTGTATACACTGATCATTCAGCAATCAAATACTTAATGAACAAGCATGCCATATCTGGTAGGTTAGCAAGATGGTTACTCCTCATGTAGGAGTTTGATGTAACAATCATTGATAAATCAAGTAAGGCTAATGTGGTAGCTGATTTCTTATCTAGATTACATGTTCTAGATGATCCTACAACACTTGATGACAACTTCCCTGATGAGAACCTCTTTTCTATTGATACTTACAACCCATGGTATGCTGATATCACAAACTACCTTGCTAAAGGAAGGACACCGCCTCATTTCTCACCAAGAGAGCATAGATTTATAGTTGAGAAAAGCTTCAACTTTTCATGGATCTCATGATTTATTTTTTACATAGGTCCTGAATTTCTTTTTTTTTTTTATCAAATGCTCTTTGTGCCTCTTGATCCCACTCAAATTTCACATCTTTCTTCAATATTTTGACTATTGGTTTGACTAATTCTACAAAATTGGCAATAAATCTCCTTACAAAATTAATATGTCCTAGGAATGACTACACACCTTTAAGGTTTATAGGAGAAAGGACCTTCTGAATGGCTTCAACTCTTTCTAGATCTATCCTTACCCCTTATTTTGATACTATGTGCCCATTTTCCTTCTGTGACAACAAATTGACATTTTCTTGGGGTCAATGATATCTCAGATTCCAATTCTTTGATTAAAAACTTTTCCAAATGGTTATATTGATCTTCAACTCTTTTTGAAAAAGCAGTTAAATCATCCTAACAAAATACCATGAGAACATTTATAAGATCCTTAAAAGCCACATTCATTGCCCTCTAAAAAGTTGCACCATCATTCTCTAAACCAAAAGGCATACGTGCATATACATAATTTCCCCAAGGGGTAGTAAAGGCAGTCTTAAATTGTTCAAATTCCTTGAATAACACCTCATTATACCCAGAGAACCCATCCATCATAGAAAATAAGTCACATCCAGACACCTTATGCAACATCACTTCCATGTTAGGTAATCCATAATTGTCCTTTAATGAAACTACATTCAAGTTCATGAAATCAACACACAATCTTATATCCCCATTCTTTTTTCTTACTGGGACCAAATTTGAAACCCGTAATGAATGTCTTATAGGCTCAATTATGCCTGCATCTCTCAATTTCATCAGCTCCATTTGCATTTTGGTGGCCAATAATGGATTGATAGGCCTCTATTTCTGTCTGAATGGTTTTGCATCTTCTTTCAATGGGATGTCATGTTGGAACAAGTCTTCCCTATAAGCTTTGATATCTTCATAGGACCAGGCAAAGACATGCTTATATTTTTTAAGCAGTTTTATGAAAATCATCCTCACATCTCTATCCAACTTATTTCCAATATAGACCAATTGAGGGGATGTCTTTGGTCCTAAATTTATTTCTTCCAATTCTTCTAACTTGGTATTGGAATTTTGTGACATGTAATTATCATTAATGTTGAACATGCCTTCCAGTTCCACTAGTCCCTTTGGAATATGGTTAGATGCTAGTTGAATGATTTCATTCTCAAAAATACATTCCTTACCATCTACAACTCCAATCAAAGAGTCACAGTCAATTTGTTGGCCATCATAATGATCTAGGCACTAGATAAATCTGAGGATATCATTATCATCCTCAAAAACTTGCCAATTATGGATATTGTTGGGCACTGCAGACCTATTCTTGACTTCCATTATGGATACACCAGTAAGGGTATTATAATCATTTTTCAAAGCAACATTCGCAAGGAAGTCTACCATGATATTGTTTAATCTTTCTACCCATAGAATATTGAGTGCATCAAATAACTCTATTATATCCTAGATAACATATTTATACAATTTTAATTTGTCATCCTTAGCAGCATATTTTGATCTTATCTGAGCTATAATTCATTGAGAATCCCCATGAAATTGTAAACATTTAATACCATTCTTGATGGGAATATCCATTCCCAATATCAATGCTTCATATTCAGTTGTATTGTTGGTACAATGAAAAACCAATAAGAAGGAATACTTAAAAGTAATACCTGACGGTGATATAAACAAAACACCCACTCTTGATCCTTCCTTAGAACACACTCTATCAAAAAACAACTGCCATAATGCCTCTTGTTGTAACATAAACTCATCAATTATTAGGTCAGTGTTTCTTAGTTGTGGCTTGAATTCTTCAACAGTAAAGTTTTCCATATCAACATCTATACAACAGTTCAGCTTATCAGGTAAGGTCATCTAAATCATGATAGAAGAATGAGGCTCCCTGTACAACTTAACCTTAGTGCCATTCACAAGTATTATTGCATAGGACAAATCTAATTACAATTTTCCACCTACTGATGATGCTCAATGTATCGATAATAGCATGCCATAATGGGCTTTTGTATCAACAACAACTTGATGACATGTAACTAATTGAATGTTTGAAGATGTTAAGTTGATCAATGAAATGTAGAAAGATAATGCAAGACATTAAATCAATTAATGGATTGTATTTTCATTGATGTCAACTTGATACAATTTGATCGGTTATATACAAAGTATCAAAGACTTCATATAATCAAAGAGATAAAGATTATGATTTTAGTAATGCGTAAAAGATCAGCATTCACTAAGTGACTATAGATGCCGATAGCTAGTGGAACCTGACGGACAAATAAAACCAAGACAAAAGTCATAATGATGCCCGAGCAAAGAAATTGATGAGCATTACCAATGAGCAGAATCACAAGCATTACTGAGGACCAGAATTACAATGATAACTGATGAGAAGAACTTTGCAGTGATGCCCGAAGGATAGACAACACCGATAGAGAAGCCCAAGGAGAACTGAAGTGTTGAACAAAGCTATCAAAGAGTTAAAACACCTAAGTTAACTGGAGTTCAGATACGAAAAAATACTTTGCTGGTAGAGCTAAAGATAGACTTAATTGGTTGTTAACATTTTTTTCATCGACAAGTTAAAGAAAGAGATGAGTAAAATATTTAGAGTTGTTTTATCTAGTTAGCAAGAAGATTTCTATGAGATAAATAGGAGTTAAGATTTAAAGCAAGATTGGCTAAGATTGCGGATCATGCCAAGAACAAGAAAACTAAGAAGTGATAAATGGTGATATCATGTCTATAAAGAGGAAACTTAATTAATCATGAATTAAGGGGAGTGAATGAGAAAGAAGGATGCTGAAGAGAAATTGATGAAGAAAAACTTCATACAACCCTGATTAATCAAGCTAAGGAAAGAGCTAAAGATATTTGTGAACATCGAGCAACAGAGAAGCACAACATCATCGAGCAGAAATAAGTGGAGCAAAGGTATTGAAAATACATATTGATTAGAAAGGTAAAAGGAGATGACAATAGATTTGAAAATCTACAAGTCTAAGTTGTATGTGTGAATAGATCATTTACTATTTCAGTTTAACCATTGATTCAGAAAGTCTCTTAACCGAGCAAGACTTAATAATCCTTTCTATATAGAGATACATCCCAAGAAGTAACAAAAAGTTTGATCATGAAGATAGCATGAGATGCCAGATACCATTTGACAAACTATACTAGGTTTGGTCATAGAAGGTAGCATAGAGATGCCTGATATCAAGTGAAAAACTATTCTATTTAAATCCTCTAACAAGGTCACACCTAACAATATGTTTGTAACCTTTAATAGGGTTGGCTCTTCACTGAGATCACTTTAGAAGAGTGAAAATGTTGGGTTACTGGTCCCAAGTGGTTTTTTCCTTAACAGGGTTTCCACGTCAAAAATCCATGTGTCAATGTGTTTATGAGTCATTACTTTAGTGTTTTGCATTACACATAACTAATCTAGATTGATCAATATACACTAAGAAATTTACTATTTTTTGGTAAACGAAAGACTTCTATTCAGTAAACACTAAGAATTTTTGGCAAGTTGACTCCTAGAGGATACACGACTTATTTTGTGTTGTCATCATGGCAACAAAGTCATACTAAGTTTCTATCTAAGATAACTTAGAAGATAAAATGACTAAGTATGGAAACAGGGCAGACAAAGATATACAACGATCAACACATTAGCGCATGTGCGAGAGATCGAATTAGAGTATGTGCATTCAGATATATATTCTATGTGATGTCTACATACTAAGTCCAGACACGCATGGTATGGCATGATAGTACAGAGAAGTTACAGACAAATCACTACACCAGCAGTCTAGAAGACAAATCATGGAAGTCGACAAGTATTTTGATCAACGTGAATTATTTTGTTATTTAACAGCCAAGCACCTTTGATTATATGTTTGTAATGATGTAATTAGTATTTTTGTAAACATGCTTAAGTTGACTTGCTCGGAAGCATTGGGTATTTTTGTATTTAAGGCCGACTAGAGTCTTGTTTTGGGTCGTGTTTATTTGGGTATGAACATATAAGTATGTAATGTAAAGTTATGTTACAAGTGTCAAATAAAATGTATGAGAAAGATATAGAAGAGAAGTATGCTAAAGTTAGTATGAGATAAAGATCTTTAAGAGAGTAAGAGCATTCGTGCATACATGAAACTGATCAGATAACAGTGTCATCACAGCAGTTCACTTTTGATATAGTGTATATCAACTATCAGAAGGTTGTAGCCTTCATCTTATTGGGCAGTGAGCCTAGGAAGTGAGCCATATACCTTTAACACGGTTTTGTAAAAGACTCCTAACAGGGTCAAACCTTTAACCAGGTCATTGTACTTGCATTGTAAAGACTGCTCCTAACAGGGCAAAGGAACTTTAACAGGTTCATTATACTAGTGCAATATTTGTGGGTACTAACTCCCACCAGGGTTTTCCTCTGATCAAGTTTTTCCTGTAATCATATCTTGTGTTATGAGTTCTTGTGTTAAGCTTCATTGAATGAATGTTTTGATTTATGTTAAAGTGCTGAAATATAATTAATAGACAAACATTGATTCACCCCCCCCCCCTTCTCAGTGTTTCTAACAATTGGTATCAGAGCTCTGGTCCTCTAAAAGAAGTTTAACCACTTGAGGAGTTCATGGACTCAGCAGAAGAAAACCATTTGAAAAAGAATCTTGAAGTATCTCTTGAAGATCTTGACAGATCTGAAAAAGAAAATGAAGAACTTAGACTAAAAGTTGATGGCTCACAAATGCTTATCAAGAAATTGAGAAAAGATTTGAAAGATTGTTCTACAAGTGATTTAAGGAAAATAGTCAAAAATCTCAATGAAGAGAATATGTCTCTGAAAGATAAAATTGAAAATCTGGATGAATAGCTAACATACAGTCAAATTTCTATTGAAGAAAAGATCAAAGAAAGAAAACAATTAGAAGATGAACTCTTGAAAGAAAACATGAAAGTCTTGGAATTGGAGAACATAAAGAAGAAGATAGAATTTGAATTAACAGAAGCAAAGGATAAGATTGATAAACTCCACACAAGTTATGATTCACTTCAATCTTAGCTCAATGCAGAAAAGCTAAGAGGCGACACTACTGGTCTTGGATACAGTGTAGCACAAATTAAAGACAATTCATTAGAAGAAAGAAAGAAAGCACATGAAGCATCTTCAAAAGCAAAGAAAGTTGAAAATGTTGTAGAGATTAAAACAGATCCACCTAAAGGGGAAATCAAGCAAGTTAACAAAACTTGTTATGCATGTAACAAACATGGTCATTTGGTAAGAGATTGCAAAGAGGTAAGATCTTTCAATGGTTATTGTTACTCCTATAATAAGTTTGGTCATAGGGCTATACATAGCAGAACAAATAAAAGAAATCAGTCATAGCAGAATCAAAGAAGAATGAATCAAAACAATCAGAGAAATCAACCTCAAAGAAATTTGTAGAACACTACATGTCAGATATGTAACTACAATGGACACACAACAAAGCAGTATAGCATGATGAACAAGAACATCAGACCTCCTATCATTTTTCACACATGTGGAAAGGCTGGACACATCTCAAGGTTTTGTAGATCCATAACTCAAAAGCAAGAGGATCCTAAGAAATCATTATTTGAAGAAGAAGGAGAAGTCAAGTTTGTTCAAGCAAAAGAAGATTCAAGCAAAATTTGGGTTGAAGTAAAGAAGGACAATGATGTTGACAAAGTAGTTGATGCATCCACAGTGGACGCACCCTCTACTTTTGCTTGAATAGACCTTCTTGGTCTTAGGGGGAGCTATTCTAGCTCAGGACCCCTGTGCAGATGGTATACTCACCTTCGAGTATGCACCTATGGATTCATGGTTATGAGCACATGATATTGCAGTATGCATGCACACATTGTCTCAAATGCATCGTGATCAAAGTTTCAAATTCTCTGAGTAATTTGCGTACGATTGCAAACATTAAATGTAGTAGCTTTTATAAAAGAATGTAAATGTTTGATCTTCTTCACACTTGCATTCGATATCATAGAATTTGAGAGCACTAGAGCACTGAGCATCAAAGCATGGAAGCATAACAGATTTTTCAGTTAAGAAAATGGATAAGAAGTTGAAACGGAACCCTAGCAGTCGTGCCATTTTGAAATTTCATGAAACCCTACTTAATCAAGTTCCAAGTAAGTATGGCAACCCCAGTTGTTTTTGACATTGCTGAGAGGAAGAGATTTATTTTTAAGAACCATCCACTCAAGTCAATTCTAGATGATGTTGAAGGAGCATTCTCCAAAACCCCACTCAGAGTCATGCACGTGGAAGATATCCATGCATACATTTACTGTAAGAAGGAAATAGTAGGAGATGTCAGCATAGCCACTCATATGGGATCTATGATGAAACCAGACTACACATTCAAGGATGAGTTCACGCACTTGATTGATAACCCTATCTTTGAATACTCAAATGCGCATGGGTTTGATGAGCCAGAATGGGTGAAGATTTTACTAAGTAGAATACATGATGACCTTTAGTAGATTGGTGAGGTTCCTGTTCACATTACTACAAACCTAATCCATGAATTAACTGGACTTCCTAAGACTGGACCAGTTCTTCCTACTAGCAAGGATGTCAAGAAGCAAGTTGAACAAGTTTGCTTATCTAGAAGTGACAAGCATGGGATGATAGTTGACCCTATCAAGGAAGATGACATAAAGCTTCTAAATATGATACTTGGGTATAATTTTTAGCAAGCAAGTAGGTTAAATAGTGTCTTTGTAGAAATAGTCTTAGCAGCTATCAAAATGGTGAAGGATAACACTCAGTACAATCTATGTGAGATATTGCATGCTCAATTGATTGACAACATTTGAATCATCAAGCATGATAGGAGCAAGAAATTCAGGTTTGGATCTTTGATCATCTACTTATACTTCCATATTATTGGAAAGGTTGCAAACCTTTACCTAGACAGGAGAAAATCCACAATGTCTCATATTTCACTTAAAGCCACTTTAGAGAGCAGGGTGAGGGACGCCATGGATATGGATATCAAGACATTTAGGATCAAGATGCTGAAAAGGTTCAGATTATCTGAGAAGATAGTTGATAAGTATAAGGATACCATATGTTTCATGGTTGAAACAGATTGCACTTGCATGGAGGCAGTTGAACCTAGAACCAAATGGATTCATCCTCTTGGTTATGAAGTGGAGGAACATGTGTTAGAAGGATATGCACAAGTTCTATTATCTATGCCCAAAGATCCTAATGAGCCAAGGTGGGGCACTTGCAAAGAGAAGACTAATGCATTTGATACTATCTTACATAGTGCTGATAACAAAAAGAAGGCATCCAGAATTACATCTAGCATTCTAAAAATTCATGGGGTCACTCAAGAAGATCTTGACAAAGCTAGAGAAGCCAAGATAGCCAAAGAACTTGAGAAGACTGATGAGATCCAGAAGAAGAAGAAAGTAGAGTGCACCTCTGCTCCCTTTACCACCATTGACCTAGACTCATCTCCACCTTCTATACCAAGCAAGAATTCTAGAGGAAGGAAGGAAGCACCCACAAATCACCCATCCTTAAGGAACACACAGAGAAAAGAAAGGAATATTCAAGCTCCTCCTGAGGTAGGATTTAGACCTAGTCTAAATGTCTTAAAGAACAGGATTGTAAATGAAGGTAGACTAGACACTATTGCCAAGGTCTATGACAAGTATCAAGAGATTGATGAAATTGAGATACACTCTATGATCATATCTCATATGATTAAGTTTAAGAAGTCAGTTCTTGAACTCAAAGCAGTGATACCTGATAAGTTATGGAACATACTGGAGATCATGAAGAGACATGCAATTGAGGAAGACATGAGGATAAGAGAAGAAACATTGGATAATCTTCTCCCTGTATGCTCACATGATGAGAAGGCAATTCTATTAGATCTGGTGAAGCCTCATCTCAGAACCAAAATAAGGACACTTCAGATTATGAACAAAGAGTATGACCAGATAGGAAAAGAAACTAAAAAGGCATTTGCACAAGTGTTTATGGATAGACACATGTATCCATCAACGGTTCCTACAACTAAGGTAACTTCATCTCCTCCCAAACAGGCTACAGAACTAGTGATTCAGATAGCACCTATAACAGGTCCATAGGTTTAAGTACCCTCAGTGACAATAACTTCTGATACATGAAAAGACTCAGACGATACTATAGTGGTTGATAATATCAAGATATCCATGACAGCATCTGACAAAGACATGGACAAAGTTGATGAATCATTTGTAAGCACTGAAGAGATGTGCACTGATGATACATCTGTACAACAAGATGAAGTTCCCTCCAATAACCCAATTGACCTGAATGAAGAAAAAGATACTCAAGATAATGAGACACCAATCAAAGAGATACCAGTAAAGAGTGAATGCATGGATACCAGTCAGAATACTATATTCTCACCATCCACTCAACCATCTACTTCATTGTTGTCAAGGTTAACTCCTGATTTAGATGCATGGGGAGAAGAGGACTTAATGAAGATCAGAGTTCTTGCTATGGAAAAAACAAAAGAGAAACAAGTGATGAGGAACTTTCACTTTTTGGAATCAGTGAACATGTTGAATGACTTAGTGCCTACAGACAATAAAGTAGCCAAAGTTCAATCAATTGAAGATGTGGACATCATTCTAACAAACTTCAAATCAAATTTTACAAGCCTAGTAGACTCAACTACTAGAATTGCAGAAGATGAATATAATAAGGAGAGACTGAATGAATTGGTAAAGATCTTTACCTTAGACTTAAACTCTTTAAAGATTGGGCAGTCCATACTAAAAGAGTTGGTAGCTAAAGGAAGGAAAGTCATAGAAAACTGCATGGACAGAGTGAAATTCACCTCTGAGCACACTAAAAAGATAGAAGAGGCAGAGATCATGGTGGAAAGCATTAGAAAATCAGTTGAGAAATCCACACAAGACATGAACATCTATAACAATGTCTATCAAGGATAGTTGGACAAGATTGAGAAGGATAAGTTGGAGATCAGTAAGATAAGAGTCAGACAGACTCAATTGAGAAACGCACTTGCGCCCTCTCTAGAAGTTCTTAATGAGAAAATCAAGTAGATTGATGCCACCATTGTGATGTATGATCAAGGTCCCTGTATGGATTTGACAAAAATGGAGAAGCTAACATATGCATTATGTGCACATCTTCAGATAGTTGATGCAATGAAAGTATTCTAGCAGAAAGAGATCCAATATCTTCATATTGTGTACCCTAATGTTTACATGGAGTAAGTATGTAGAAGACTTATAGTTTTGTACACCTTTTTCATTAATTTCAAAGGGGGAGTAATAGAGAATGTGTATATATGGAGTAGTATATATATATATATATATATATATATATATATATATGTTAAAGAGATGCAATAATATACAGTTTTTTGTGATTAACTCATTTTGAGAAACTTGGCCACATTCCTTTGTTGCCATAAATGACAAAGGGGGAGATTGTTGGAAAGTTGAATCCTAGAGGATACATGAATTATTATTTTTTGTCATCATGGAAACAAATTCATACTAAGTTTATGTTTAAGATAACTTAGAAGATAAAATGACTAAGTATGGAAATAGGGCAGACAGAGATATACAACGATTAGCACATCAGCGCACATGCAAGAGATCAAATCAAAGCATGTGTGTTCAGATATATATTTTATGTGCTATCTACATACTATGTCCAGAAATGCATGGTATTGCATGATAGTACGGAGAAGTTATAGACAGATCAGTACACCAGCAGTCTAGAAGATAGAGCATGGAAGCCGACTAGTGTTTTGATCAGCGTGAATTATTTTGTTATATAATGGCCAAGCACCTTTGATTATATGTTTTTAATGATATAATTAGTATTGTTGTAAATAGGCTTAAGCTGACTTGCTCGGAAGTGTTGAGTATTTTGAATTTAATGCTGACTAGAGTCTTGTTTTGGGTCACATCTATTTGGGTATGAACATGTAAGTATGTAATGTAAAGTTATGTTACAAGTGTCAAATAAAATGTATGAGAAAGATATAGAAGAGAAGTATGATGAAGTCAGTATGAGATAAATCTCTTTAAGAGAGTAAGAGCATTTGCACATACACAAAATTGATCATACAGCAATGTCATCACAACAGTTCACTTTTGATATAGTGTATATCAACTATCAGAAGGTTGTAGCCTTCATTTTATTGGGCAGTGAGCCATATACCTTTAATAGGGTTCTGTAAAAGACTCCTAATAGGGTTAGACCTTTAACCAGGTCATTGTACTTCCATTGTAAAGACTACTCCTAAGAGGGCAAAGGAACTTTAACAGGTTCATTATACTAGTGCAATATTTGTGGGTACTAATTCCCACCGGGGTTTTCCTCTGATCAAGGTTTCCCCGTAATCATATCTTGTGTTATGAGCTCTTGTGTTAAGCTTCATTGAATGAATGTTTTGATTTATGTTAAAGTGGTGAAATATAATTAATAGACAAACACTGATTCACCCCCCCTCTCAGTGTTTCTAACAAGAATAAGGTTTAAAAGAGAACTCTGAGCACTAGTTATTTGATAAGTTTATTTGAAGGCATACATCTTGTAGGACTAAAGATAACTAGAGGCTTAATATATTGGTACTAATTTTTTGGTTTGATTTATTGGAATATTTTTTAGGCCACTAATTCAACCCCCCCCCCCTCCCTCTCTATTATTATAAAAATTGGTATCAGAGCTTGTGTGCCTAGAAAGGGAGTTTAATAGCTCAAGAAATAGATCACAAGATGAACAAGAAAGATGTGCCCAAGTTGAATAAAGACAACTTTGCATCATGGCAAAGTAGAATAAGACTCCAGCTATCAGGTATTGGTAATGATATTACTCAACACCTTGATACTGAATATGTGTTTCCTATAGGACCTCACACTCTTGAGAAATTGAGAGAAAAGCATGAGGACAATTGCATGATGATAGAGCTTTCTTCCTCACTCTTCGATGCTGAGTTTGAACATATCAAAACTTGCACCTATGCAAAGAAAATGTGGGATAAATTGAAGTTGGTACATGGAGGAGATACTAATTTACTAAGAGCCAAGGCAGAAATCCTAAAAGGGAGGTTTGATGATCTAAGGATGAAAGAAGGAGAAAATATCACTCATTATAGCTGCAGAATCAAAGAGGTAATCAATGCTATCTGAGGAGTTGGAGGTGTACTTGAAGAAGAGACAGTGGTAAGTAAAATATTAAGAACCTTACTACATGTATATGCTATTAGAGTCTGCATTCAAATCTTCTTTGAAAATAAGTAAGTCAAGTCATAGACACACTATTAGAAATGATAGTGAAAGTGCTAATGAAGATCAAGGACTTGATGAGATTGAAGCACTAATGGAAAGAATATTACAGAGAGGAAAAGGTAGATACTAAGGTAAATTACCACTTGTATGTTTTAATTGTAAAGAGGTTGGACACTTTGCCGCAAGATATCCCAACATAAGAAAATTTGATAGAAGTAATGACAGAACATATGAAAATAAGTTTGACCACGGAGATAACAGAGATTACCGAAGCAACCAACAATCTAACAGAAGAGATACCCAAGACTACAAGGACAAAAGATAGAAAGTATGTTACCTAGCTAAGAATAGAGCTGATGATATTGACACTGAATCTAAAGAAGACATTGAGATGGTATTTGTAGCCATGAAGGATGATTCAGACAAATAAGAAGAAAGGTATGTAGAAACTGCACTCATATCTAAGGTTAGTAAGAATGATGTCTGGACTATAAATAGTGGTTACACTCACCACATGATCGGTGATAAACAAAATTTTGAAACT
Source organism: Thuja plicata (assembly GCA_018584345.1). Classification (NCBI taxonomy): domain Eukaryota; kingdom Viridiplantae; phylum Streptophyta; class Pinopsida; order Cupressales; family Cupressaceae; genus Thuja; species Thuja plicata. Next base: position 711,763 of record MU226807.1, read on the forward strand.
TTTGAATACTATAATGGTGGTTCAATAAGAATGGGTAATGACACACCTTGTCTAGTTGAAGGTAAAGGAACCATAATGTTGAATAACTTGATCAAATGTGAAAATTCTTGCTTGGTAAAAGGACTGAATTATAATCTGTTAAGTGTTTCACGGCTGAACAGTATAGGTCACCGAGTAGCATTTGAGAATAAGAAGGCAAAGATCTTCAACGAATCAGGAAGGTTGATTAGAATCGGTGAATAGAAAAAAGGTAACCTTTTCTATCTTGATGACATTAACAACACTTGTTTGATGGCTAGAAATGAAGAAATATGGTTGTGGCATAAGATATTATGTCATGTGAATTTTGACAAAATGATAAAGATAAGCAATAAAACAAAATTCAGAGGCTTACCGAGCATGTCAAAGCCCGAGCATATCATGTGCAAGAATTGTCAAAAAGGTAAGATGACAAAGTCTAGTTTCAAGAGTAAATCCCATACATCTAATCCAATTCTAGAATTAATCCATACTGATCTATGTGGACCCATGAGGACAAAGAGTTACTATGGAGATAGGTATTTCATTTTGTTTGTAGATGATTATTCTAGAATGATGACAGTTATGTTCTTAAAAGATAAATCAAAAGAATTCAAGATGTTTAAATGGTATAAGGCTATGGTAGAAAAGAAAAGTGGTAAGGAATTGAAATTCTTAAGGTCAGATAGAGGAGGGGAATTTATTTTAGATGAACTCACTAGTTTCTATAATGAGCATGGAATTAAAAGATAGGTTTCTACACTGAGAACACCACAACAAAACGGAATTGTTGAGAGGAGAAACATATCAATTGTTGACTGTGCAAGAACATTGATGATTGAGAAAAAAATCACTCAAACTTTTTGGAGGGGAGTTGTTAGTACTATTGTCTACAATTGAAGAAGGACACAAAGAAGACACCCTATGAGCTTTGGTATGGTTACACACCCAATGTAAGTTACTTCATAATCTTTGGTAGTCAATGTTATATTTTGAAAGATGAAAGAAATGGAAAGCTCGACTCCAAAAGTGATGAAGGTATCTTTCTAGGGTACTCCTTCAAAAGCAAGGCTTATAAATGTCTTAACAAGTCATCTAACAAGATCATTGAAAGTGCAAATGTAAGAATGGATGAATTTGCAGAAAAGAATGATAAGGAAAGAAAAAAGGAACTAGAAGACTACAACAGGTTTGTTTACACTGAAGAACCTGACACTCTACCCGAGCAATATTGTATCACTCCTGAGAAACATAACATTGCACCCGAGCATCAGGCTATAATTACCAAAAATTGGGATAATACTCAAGATGATGTACCAAGCGATGGAGATTAGAATGAAGGTCAAGATGATAATTAGAATGATGGAAAAAGAGCTTAACCAAAACTTTCCAAGTATGTCAGAAGACATCATCCACAAAATCATATCATAGGAGACAAGAAGGTTGGAATGAGAACAAGAAGTAAGTCACTAAACACTAGAGGTATACTTTGTGATTTTGAGCCTAAATCTGTTAATAGTGCACTTGAAAATGAGGATTGGGTCAGTGCTATCAATGGAGAAATAGAATAGATTGAGAAGAAAAGTACATGGACACTAGTATCAAGACCAGATGACAAGAATGTCATCAGTACCAAATGGATATTCAGAAACAAGTTGAATGAGAATGGAGAAGTCGTAAGAAACAAAGAAAGATTAGTATGCAAGGGGTATGCACAAGAAGAAGGTATTGATTATGGTGAAACCTTTGAACCTATTTCTAGACTAGAAGGAGTTAGAATTCTTCTTGCTTATGCTGCATTCAAAGGATTCAAGGTATACCAGATGGATGTCAAATCTACATTCCTAAATGGAATACTGGAAGAAGAGGTATACATAGAACAACCAGAAGGGTTTGTTGATCTAGACAAGAGAAACATGGTATGTAGACTACATAAAGCTTTGTATGGATTGAAACAAGAACCTATAGCCTAGTATGAAAGACTTCACTCCTATCTCATTAGAATTGAATTTGTAAGAGCAAGTGAAAATAATAATATGTACTTAAAAGAAGATACCGATGGTAATATTCTAATTGCTGAAATATTTGTTGATGATATCATTTTTAGGGGAAATGAAATGTTATGAAAATCCTTTGCTAATGAAATGAGAAAAGAGTTTGAAATGTCTATGTTTGGGGAGATCAAATTCTTTCTTGGTCTACAGATTCTTGAACAAGATGCAGGCATATATATCACTCAATCCAAATACATCAAGGAAGTGCTGAAGATATTCAAGATGGAAGATTCCAAACTAGTTGGAACACCTATGGAAACCAGATGTAAGATGACAAAGGAAGATAAATCAATTGAGGTAAATCAGACCTTGTATAGATCAATTATTGGAAAACTAATGTATGTTGTTCATACCAGACCAGATATTGCTCATGCAGTTGGAATAGTTGCAAGATTCTTTGCTAATCCTAAAGAATCACATATTACTATTGTCAAGAGAATTCTGAGATATCTAAAGGACATAGAGGAATATGGATTATGGTATAAAAGAGAAGGAAGTTTTGAGCTACAAGTCTATACAGATGTTGATTGGGCTGGAAACATTGATGAGAAAAGAGAACAATTAGAGGAGCATTCTTCATGGGTGATAGACTTGTCACATGGATCAACAAGAAGAAAAGATGCATATCTCAGTCTACTATAGAGGCAAAATATGTGGTTGGTGCTGAAAATTTCTCTAATATTGCATGGATCAAATAGTTACTGGAAGGTATAAATATGAAGATTCTTGGTGATTATCTATTGCGATAATACCAGTTCAATTAACATTTCTAAGAATCTAGTCATGCATTATAAGACTAAGCATATTGCAGTCAAGTATCACTATTTAAGAGAAGAAGTGCAAGCAAAATAAGTCATACTGGAATATGGTCAATCAAAGGAACAATTAGCTGACATCTTTACCAAGCCATTACCGAAAGATACATTTGAGTACCTGAGACAGAGACTAGGGGTTCAACCCTTGTCTATCGGTCAGTAAGCTGACTAGAAGATTGCATCAACCTACACACAGTCAGAAGATCATTCATGTTGATGCAAGCAAAGAGATTGATAGCAAAAGATACATCTATACACAGTAAGATACAAATCTGCACTGAACACTAGAGACAATGTATTGCTGATGGATAGGGAAATTCAAGGAGTATATTATAAAAAGGGAATGGAAAATGATATAGAAGAATTGTTTTGCATTGTTGTCAAAGGGAGAGAGATTATCTCATTATCAAGAATTCATTATCAAAAATTAAAAGGGAGAGAGATTATCTCATTATCAGAGAGAGATTACATCATTATCCATGTAGAGAAGTTCCTAAGAATTCAAAGGGAGAATTAATCATTATCCAAAGAGATTGATTACATATGAAATATCCATCTAAGGGAGAGAAGTAATAAGAGAGAGAGAATACATGCTAAGGGAGAGATTGTTGTCAAAGGAAAAAGGGATTATCAAGGAGAGGAATAGTTAAGGAAGAGGACATATCAAAAATAGAGACAAAAGTTGCTACATCTATCCAGTAAAGGGATTGAATATTGAAGAACACACTCTGCAAGAAAAAAATCTAAGCTATATGAGCTTAACAAGTGCCAGACATTTGTATTAGTTATAATAGGAGAGATTGATGAACTTCAATTGTTATATTTGATATTGTATTAGTAATAATATAGTGTGATAATGTAGTGTGTTTCCATCAATGGCAAAGGGAGAGATTGATGACATGTAACTGATTGAATGTTTGAAGATGTTAAGTTGATCACCAAAATGCAAAAAGATAATGCAAGAGATTAAATCAAGTAATGGATTATATTGTCATTGATGTCAACTTGATATAATCTGATCGGTTATATACAAAGTGTCAAATACTTCAAATAATTAGAGAGATAAAGATTATGCTTTCAATAATGCATAAAAGACCAACATTCACTAAGTGACTACAGACACTGACGGTTAGTGGAACCTAATAGACAGAGAGAACTAAGAGAAAAGTCACAGTGATGCCTGAGAAAAGAAACCAACGAGCATTACCGATGAGCAAAATCACAAGTATTACCAACGGCTAGAATTATATTGTTACCTGATGAGAAAAAATTTGTAGTGATACCTGATGGGCAGACAAACTTGACGGATAGACAACACCGACGGAGAAGCTCGAGGAAAATTGAAGTATTGACCGAAGCTATCAAAGAGTTAAAACACCGAAGTTAACTGGAGTTCAAATACAACAAAATAGTTAGTGGGCATAGCTAAACATAGACTTAACTAGTTGTTAACATTTTTTCATCGACAAGTTAAATCTAGAGATGAGTAAAAGATTTAAAGTTGTTTTATCTAGTTGGCAAGAAAATTTCTACAAGATAAAACATGAGTTAAGCTTTAAAGCAAGATTGGAAAATATTGTGGATCATGCCAAGAACAAGAAAATGAATAAGTGATAAACGGTGATATCATTTCTATAAAGAGACAACTTAATTCATTATGAATTAAGGGGAGTGAATGAGAAAGAAGGATGTTGAAGAAAAACTGATGAAGAAAAACTTCATACAGTCTTGATCAATCAAGCTGAGGAAAGAGCTAAAGATTTTTGCGGACACCGAGCAATAGAGAAGCACAACATCATCAATCAAAAAGAAGTGGAGTAAAGGTATTGAAAAGACATATTGATTAGAACGGTAAAATGAGCTTACAATAGATCTAAAAATCTGCAAGTCTAAGTTGTATGTGTGAACATATCATTTACTATTTTAGTTTAACCATTGATTCATAAAGTCTCTTAACCAAGCAGGACTTAGCAATCCTTTCTATATTGAGATACATCCCAAGGAGTATCAAAAATTTTGATCATGAAGATAGCATGAGATGCCATATACCATTTGACAAACTACACTAGGTTTGGTCATAGAAGGTAGCATAGAGATGCCCAATATCAAGTGACAAACTATTCTATTTAAATCCTCTAACAAGGTCACACCTAACAGTGTGTTTGTAACCTTTAATAGGGTTGTCTCTTCACCAAGCTCACTTCAAAAGAGTGAAAATTTTGGGTTATCGGTCCCAAGTGGTTTTTCCCTTGACAGGGTTTTCACATTAAAAATACATGTGTCATTGTGTTTATGAGTCATTACTTTAGTGTTTTGCATTACACATAACTAATTTGGATTGATCTATATACACTAAGCAATTTACTATTTTTAGTAAATGAAAGATAAACACTAAGAATAAGGTTTAAAAGAGAACTCTGAGCAGTATTTATTTGATAAGTTTATTTGAAGGCATACATCTTGTAGAACTTAAGATAACTAGAGGCTTAATAATCTGGTACTAAGTTTTTGGGTTGATTTATTGGAATATTTTTTAGGCAACTGATTCACCCCCCCCACCTCTCATTTATTCTAACACAACTGTATCCATTTTATAAGTGGCCTCCAGAAATGCAGCAATTTTTACTTTAATATCTTTCAATGTCCCTACCACAGGATCCTCTCTATTATCCATGCATAGCATCTCCTTGCAGAAGTGCTGACTCAAAGACCTAGCTCTTTCATAACATGGTATGGCATCACAATAGCAGTAGCACCAGAGTCTATCATATAATTTTTTACCAATAAATTTTTTATCATCAAAGTAACATAAAATGGATCAACCAATAGTGGTTCTTGAGTGACCACATTTCCAATACAGGTACTAAAGAGCTCTTTTCTTGTCTCCTTGGCCCTCACTTGTTTTTCTTTCTCATTCATAGTTTGACCATCTCCTTTATCATTTAAGGTCAAGGGTATCTCTTCCTTGTTTGGCACAAGGACATCTTCCATCCCTTTTAATAATGCAAGTGCATCTTCTTTGTGCTCCTTTATCTTCAGCATCGATCGATGGAATTGATACTTTCATCTATATAAGAGCATGTTTCATGTCAAATATAGGCAACTCAGAGGATAAATCATTTGTTTTCTTACCTTTCTTGACCTTATCAGTAACTATTTTTTCTTCTATTTTTAGCTCCTCCTTCTCCTTTTGGACAAAAGAAGATTCTGCTTGTTTTGCAATTTAGTTTCTTTGTTATCCCTTATAGGAGATTCTACATCAACTTGTGGGGATTCCTCTTTAATGAATGTAGAAGGATGTTTGCCTTGTTCAAGCTCAACTCTCCTATTTCTCAAGGTATAGGCACTTCTAGCCTAATGTATTGATTCTATAGTCAAAGATATCTTTTCCTCATCAATTGGTAATCTAAAATGGGAATGCTCCCTATCATCAGCCACTGTATTTATAGTTCTTTATGATATAGTACTAGCCTTATCATTTGAATCAGAAAAAACTTGTGGATGATACTCTAGATAACGTCCTCCCATATTATTTACATCTTTAAGGGGTTCATTGCCTTCTAAAGACCATGGATAAGGTCTTCTCATAGTATACATGTTGACATCAAGGCCTTTCAGTCGTAAACCTTTCTATTCATCCCCCTTCTCTAGTTGATTAGCCATAACTTGAGCTACAAGACATTGATAAGAAGAGTGAGGCATGTTGCAAGAAGAACACCAAGGAGTGTTCTCCACATTATTTTTTCTATTTCTCTTCAGAGGGTTAGGGGCCTCTTTTGTTTTTTTGGTTTTCTTGATTTTCAGGGATTGGTTTTCCATCTTTCTATTTTGTTCTAGATGGCATGTCCCTTGGGTTTGGATTTTTATCATACCTTTGGTATTGATACTGGTTATCATGGAAACCTTTGTCATTTTTGTCTATCTTATCAATAAGATCCTTTAATTCACTCACCAACCTATCAACCCTATCATCCTCTTGAACATGTTTGCTTGTCTGATGCCTTGTCTCCTTCCATAGTTTACCATCTTCTCTCTTCCCCATCTTCCCTGAGGCTGGCCTATTACTCTAAATTTTGATGGATGTTTTGTAAGCCTCTCTTAGGTTACGTGGGTTCTTATCCCTAAGAAGGTAATACATCTTTCCATCAGCAGCATTAAAGTAAGTAGTTAGACATACTTCCTCATCTAGCCTCAACACTTGGAAGAATTTTTTCATAGCCTTTTGAAACCTACTGTTGAAATCTAACATGCTTTCATTTGGAAACTTTTTGATATTATTAAACTCATTTAACATGTAACCTAAGTTAACATGTTCCCTATATTTTTCCCTAAAGGATCTAAAAAATTCATCCCAAGATGCTATACTTTCCTTAGGAAAATTCCTAAACCAACCCCTAGCGTCCTCTATTAAAGAGTGGAAAAAAAGTTTTATAATAACATCTTCATTCTCAATTTCAAAATCAGTGATTTTATTAGTGAAAGCTTTTAGATGTTCTTCACAAGTAACAAAATTATTACTAGTAAACTTAGGGATTTGGTCTCTTACCTTGTTTGGATGGCCAAGGATGTCATCAAAGAACAAAAGATAATATCTATCCAGATGGATAGGTCTCCTTTGAAAATTTCCAAGTGTATTGTTTACATTTGTACATGCTACACCTCCTTGATTTTGAGTAGGTGGAGGAACACTTTGCTTGGGGCCAGAAACTTGAGCATTTAAATTAAGACCAGAAACTTTATCTCTTTGACTTAAACCACCTGGTGGGTTCTATTGTAGTGTCCCAATAGTAACATGCATAGAGCTACTTGATGTGGTATTTGTAGTAGCATGGAGGAAAGTTGTTCTCATTTTCACGTCAGCTGCAGCAGCCTCCAACTCCATTTTTTCTAGATACTTAGCTAGATCCTCTTGAACCTTTATGGCTTTCTCCAATTCCATGTCAACTTGGGATGTACCAGTAGGGGAAAATTTTCTTTGTTTAGGATAATTTATACTAATACCAACCACTTTCTATTTGCCTTTATCAGATGCATCCTTGTCATTTTTCTTGAGCTTTGCATTTTGCTCAATTTCATGCAAATGCAATTGCCTCAAAATAGGTCCTTCTTTCTCAAATTCATCTGTCTTGGAGTTTGATCTATTGTTTACATCTTGTTTCCTTAAGGCCCCAAGATCACTAAACAAATCTTTGTCCAAACCCTTGACTTCCTCATTTAGACTTTTAGCCTTAAGTTCATTTCTCCTTGTTTCTGCCAAGAGCTCTTCTCTCTCAGTTAACAAGTCATACAATTCCTACTCATGTTTTTTTCTTGCATTTTCTATTTCTGATTCCTTCTAATGCTTCTTTCTTCTCAAGGCAAGAGCTTCGTCATGCAACTTGTTAGAATCATAAGATGCAGTCTCAGCAGTAAATGTTTCTCCTTGCTGGTCTAGAGTTTCTTCTATAGGGAAGAAACCTACATAAGTCATTTCTCCATCTCTAAAAGGATCAAAAGATGTGTTAGCAACATAAGTTCCAATTGGCCTTGAACGCTCAGCACCTTTAGATGAAGATGAACCTCTCTTAGGGACAGGGGCTTCTACTCTTCCTTTTGAAACTCTTGGGGAGTCATGATTTGACTCACCTCTTTTAGACCATTGTCTTCTTCCAAGTGTATGGAGATCTTCTCCTATATCTTTCTTTGGATTATCTCTATAGTAAGACCTGGTGTTTCTTTTCTGACTCATTTTAAATCAGACAAGAATTTTCACTGTTTCAATACGAAAAACCATAATGGAATGCATAGAGTATAGAGTCGTCACCCACAACAAGTATGGGAAAATTTTAATAAACTGGTCAAGAAATGGATGTACACAAAGTTAGTTACTATGAACTTTGACACCTTATTTGTTACAATCCACTCTATCCCTAGTAGAGTTGACAATTTTTTAGAGCTTATTCTTGTAGAATCTCAATATTGCACTTATGCTTGACTCTTAGATTCCCAACTTTTGATTCACACAAGTAAAATTCTAATTAAAAAGGATTTAATCCTTCTACTCTTTGAAATCCATAGACTCAGGAAGGTATACCTTTACAACTTACTACTTTTTTTAGTAAATATGACAATGGATCTTGATTCTACACTGATTTTTAATGGTATTTATTGCAACAATTGATAAAAAAATCCTATAGATGCTAATCACTAGTCTTATGCAGAATCTTACAAAACAAAGGATGCATTTAACAATAACAAATACAAGTTTGACAAGGATTCTCATCCTTCTTCTCTTCAATTTATTAACTCAGGTAGGCTAACCTAATGATTCACTCTTAAAGGAATAAACAAGATTACTTGTATTCTTCAGATACAAATGATAAACATCTATTTTTTTTAATAAACACTTAAAAGGTTGCTTAGGTTTTATATTAGATGATAATAACTACTATTTCAATCTAGACCAGTGCCTAATCTGGGGCAAAGAGTCAAATAAAATATATTTTCAAAGAAACCTCTTAATGTAAACACACTTAGAAATAAAATGAAATGCCTTACAAGCCATCTCTTCATTCCCATATCAATGTATCAAATTCCTATACCCATATTTAACCCTCAAAAAATATCCTTAAGACTTACTCTTCCCTTGAAAGAAACTTAAAAACAATCTCACAGTTACCTTATAACCAGTGTATTTATAATGCCTTACAGATTAGATACACAAGAAATCAAATAAAGACACATGAAGACATCATAGGCATGAAATAGGAATTCCCATCGTATTTTATTAAAATATCTCTGTTCAATATATCCAGAATGACAAAAAGCTTCAAAACTAGAAAAAATTTAGAAATTGCCTTGTAGTTGTGAATTCACCATCCTTTACAACATAATACAACTTTCTATATATAGGTTTTCACTAGCCATCTTGGAATCCTGAAAAAGGCAGGATGCAACAAGCTTCAGATGGCTAGGAGGTAAGACAAAAAATGACTCATAAGAGACAAACAAACAAGAAAAGTGATAACCACTTTGTTACAATATTTTCTCAAAGAATTTTGTCTTCTGACTGCTTGATCTTTCCAATTTCTTCAAATTTGTTCTGAGATTTCCATATGGAGTTTGTTGCCTTCATCTTCAGGTATACATATCTTTTGCATCTTCTTGTTTATTACAAAATGGTGGAGGAAATACCTTCTATTAGATATCATACAATATCCTTTTCTTCTTAAGTATCTACAGTAAACCTGTCCTTCCATGAAGTGAACACCTCATCATTTGGCCAAGGGAAGTTGATGACTTCATCTTTCTTTCTGCTCAATTCATCCCAGCTGGCCTTTATCTATTCAATTTCCTTTTTCTAAAACCCAAAGTATGATCTGGATTCTTCAATGGTTTCAATAGTTTGAACGAACAAAAGTGTGTTCTCTGAACTGGTAATGTTGTTAGTCTTCATTGAAAATTCTTCACCCATCTAATTCATCCACCAGACTTCCATTTTTATCTTACCATTCTTTATGAATAAATTAGGGAATATCTCAAAATGGGTTTTTGAAAACGCTTTCCTTAATGTCTCAGCCTTTTTAAGGATGATACTTCTCCTTATACCTAACTCAATTAGACTCTTGCAGAGGCACTTATGAGTGGAAGTTAACAATGTCAACATTATCTTCCTTCTTAGATAAGGAATAAAAATATTTCAACTCTTCCTTCCTTCCTTTCCACCTTTGCATAATTTGATCCCATTTGTCCATGTCTTCATTGAAAGAATTCAGTATACTCATAATTTTCTTACCATGTAAGTGAATAGAGGTAGGGTCCAAACCATTAGCAAAATGCATGATTGTGGCTCTTATCTTATCCTCATATCTTTGTTGTACCAGTGTTTGTGCATCATGAAAATTTTCACTTTCTTCATCCCTACTTTTCATCACCCCTTCTAGTCTAGTCCTTTCTGCTACTAGTTTATCTTTCTCATAATTCAAATCTGCCTCTCAAATAGAGCCAAATGGCATAGGGGAAGGAGGGAATTCAATGATTGGACTAGAGGAAGATGGCTGATTTGGGTCTTGTGTTATCATCCCCTATGGAGATGTTTGGACTGATTGTTGTCCTCTTAATTTGGCAATTGTTTTATCCTTCTCCAAGGACTTCATACTTTCATCATTATAATATTTTAGGACTATTTCCAAATTGATTCTTAGGGTTTTGTTTTCATCCTCTTTCCTCTCTGCTACCTTTAGACCAAATTTTGAAGACTCCAATGGTATGCATGTTGCTTCTACCCCTGTAGTTTCTACAACTCTTCTTACTAATAAGCTGTCTGAATGCTCAGCCTGGGTATCTTCATTCTTCTTCTTGTTTTCTGTCCTCTTCAATGACCACATCACCAATGCAGCATGATCTTCACTAAATTTGACTCCATTGTGTGCTTGTTGAGCCTCTTAATTTGTAGTGTGCATGGTTTTTGTTTCTTTTCTCACTGCATCAAATACTATAGCATCAACTATATCCCATTTTAGAATGATAAGGACTCCTTCCTTTCTAACTATTTCTATTCCCTCTTGAGGGGTGATCTTTTCAAATTTAGCCAAAATTTCCTATTTCACTTCATCCTCAATCTCATTCTTATTTCTGTTTATTTCTGTCAGGTTGATTTTCTTGCATTTTCTAACATTTGTCTTTGAACTCTCCAATATAAATTGTCCACAAGAATTTGATGAATTCCCTAGCCTTCAAAAAGTTATCATCTGATAAAAAATCATCACTGGCTTACTTTTTTATGGGATCCATTCCTTACCATCAAATTCAGCAACTGTCAAATCCATCTTTGTATGTTTGGGAGCCTCTGGCATCCCTTCTTGCATCTCTTGAGATGTTACAAAAATCTTCCCTTCACTCCCCATCTTCAATAATTGTTCAACAACTGCTTGTTCATCTATGTGTAAGGGGGATTAGGAAGGGGATTAAAGATCTTCTAGTTGTTGTCCTTTGCCTTTTGGGCGATGACAATGATTGTGAATCTAATTCCATAGGTCTCTTTCCTATTGAAGTAGAAGCCGCCTTTGTTCTTGGAAATACCATGTTGTATCATTTTTTCTATTGCAAAACATATTTGCCTAGTGGAATACCTCTAGCAGGTATAGACTTGTTCAAAATTGTCTTGGCCCTTTCTGGCTCTTCTCTTATGACCACCTCTTTCTTCTGGTTTAGAGCTTGCATGATATCTTCAAACATTGTCATTAATGATTCTATCTTCTTTTCCCAAGGGTGGAATTCCTTTAGAGGATCATATGCTTTATCAAAATGATGAACAAAATCTAAGGTCTTCTTGTAGACCAACCACTTCTCCTTCTTGATCTCTTGTTCTTGTAAATTAAACTCATTTCTGATGATGTCCTTAGGAAAATTAAATTGGTGATCGAACATGAAACACTTGGTATTATTTCTAAACATATCACTTATGAACCCCTTAGGGTCAGCACATCTTACCATAGAAGTTGTCAAATTATAGGGCTCTACATACTTCTGCAAATGTTTCCACCCTCCTTTTGTGATAATGAGGTAGTGTATACTTGTAATTTTAGGAAATATGGTACCCTTTCCTTTGCTTGTCAAGGCTTCCTCTTGTAGTCCACCAATCTATCTAATTATCTATACAATGCCCACTTTGAGAGGGACTTGATATGGAAGTATATTAAGGACACCTCTGAAACCATATACTCTAAACACTATTGAAATATGGTATAAAATGACATCACCCCAATTATCCACAATATTAATAGTTTGAGAAAACTCTTTTGGTCTTAATAATCTCAACAAAGATATAGGGGTCCTAGGATTATCAGAGAAAAAAAAGGCTCTAAGCCTAGAACAAAAACATTTGTCAAAGGTGATAAAACTGACATCTTTCCTATCCCGTGACAACTCTGTACTCCATAGCTGGACATGCATCTCTTCATCATCCTTAACTTTCATTAAATCCATTTCCTTCTCAAAGTAGTTCACACCCTTAAACAGGAACATATACATCAACGTTGAATACCAACCAAATGGTTTAACTACTTTTTCATTCTTAATGCCTATTAAACCATGGTGAATCAGATCAGCAACATAAGGAGAAAAGTAAAAAATAATGGACAGATGTGGATGGAGAATTTGTACCATCATAAACATGTAATGAATTGGCATCTCCTTTTCTTCATCATCCCCAAATATTTGACTTCTAGGGCACTATATACACCTCTGGCTTTTGTGGTAAAATAATCCAATTTGAATGATTTAGGTGTATTGGGTCCTACTATAACCAAATCCCCTACTTTGTTGAAAAAATCTTTCAAAGGTCCACCTCTGTGATAGTTCCTTTGGGACTTATATACCTACTTGAATTGGTTAAAATCAATTTTGCCCATTTGAATATCAGGATCATTTAGTTGAAAGACTTCTCTTATCACCTCAAGTGTGATATTTATTAATACTTTCCCATTATATCTCTTACCACCCTGGATACACTATCATACTTCTCTTCTATCTGGATCAACAAATCAATATCCATAAAGACTCCAAGGACTACCAATTTACCCACATCAAATTGCCATATGTTGTTGTTAGGTGCAAATGCATTTCTCTGGCTAAAAGTCACTTTGAATAGTGTTAAACCAGGCATACTGATGCTCACATCCCTGACCCATCGACCCTTATCATATAAACCCTCCCCAATTTTTAAACTAGAGTATTTTGGAACCATTTCTTTGAGTTTAGTAGTATCATTTGTCGATCTAACTATTTGTTGCAGATCATCACAAACATTCCTTTCTTGGTAGTCTATTTTTCCAGTAAATTCTCTTTTGGGTGCCATTTTAATTCAGGGTTTCCTACTCAAACAATTTCAACTTTATAGGAAATTACTATTTCCTTTATAATTTAAAAAACACTACTAGAAACCAAACCTACAATATTTCATAGTGGAGTAAGAGAGCACTTTACCCATTCTGCGCAAGTTGAAAATCAGGTAGAAATCACTGCAATTTGGCTCTGCTTCGATCACTTTAGCAATTATGGCATTTGAAAACTTAAGTGAATGATCTTATACATAATCCCATCACTTCCTATAATTAATTTTAGCTGAGATGGATACACGTTCCACCATTACTTCTTCCTAATTTGAACTTTCGCGGCCCAACAGTTCAGAAGCTTTCTTTTACCAGTTTAAAACACAACTGTTGATCTTAACAACTTCCTCTAAAATCCTACGGCCACTAGGAGTTGATGATGACTTCCATCTGTTTGGACATGATCAACAAGGCACAATGCCTTAATCACTAGATCATGATCATATTTCTCCTGAGGCTTTACGCCCACTGTTAGATCCTTTTAGAGTTGAAAACCTTTTACTTTCCTTTATCTTTGGCAGGGTCCCATCACTTATCCATGTGTTGTGTTGGCGCGATGTCTTGAAGGCTAGATTCATATCAATTTTATTTCAAGGCTTTATGCCTACAATCCAATCAAACAAAACTTGAGTTCATATTAACTTTACCCTTCTCTTGGTAACTGCAAGTCCCACTAACTCACTAGGACACATGGTAGCCAAACGTGATGCCTCAAAGATTAAACATCTTTCATCTCTACTTGAAGGCTTTGCACCAGCCGCACAATCAGATTTAACATGACCACATATTAACTTCACTTAGCTGTCAATCCGATCCCATTATCTTTCCACATGTCATCAAAACGTGATGCCTTAATCAATAAATATCTTCATCTTAATGATCAAGGCTTTACGCTGGCCGTAGATCTTCTTCAAACTTAAATATCTTTTAAATACCCTTTAAATGCCCGGGGCCATGATGTCACCATTTTCCAGATATCACTTGGGCGTGAAGCCTTAATCACTAACTACCTTCATCTCTGTGCCTGAGGAAATATGCTAACCATTGGATGAAATCAAATCTAATTACTTTTTAATCCATCTGGGACCCCAACCACTTTATACGTGGTAGTCAAACGCAATGCCTTGATGAATAAAGATCTCCATCTTTGCCTTAAAGGGAATGCGCCTGCCATCGATCTCATCAAACTTGAACTATCTTTAATATACTTACTTTACACGAGGTAGGACCCACTTGGGACATGTGGTGCAAAGGTGTAATGCCTTGATTGTTAGATGAACAACATCTTTGTTCTGAGGGTTTACACCAGCCACACGATCTTTAAAAACTTGACCACCTATTTTCCTTTTCAAACGAGCCCTCAGATCTGACAGCCGCCACGCATCAATAATGCTCAATGCCTTGATGGTTATGATCACGACATCTTTTAATCAAGGTACAATGCTGACCATAGGATCAAATAACACTTGAATGCACTTTATCTTAAGCCTTAAACATAAACCTGGTCCCGCCATCCACCACGTGTCAGTTGAGTGCGTTGCCTTGATCATTGAAAATCTTAATCTTATGCTTTAAGGGATAGCGCCCATCATTGGATTTGATCAACTTGCATGATAGATGTAAA
Source organism: Thuja plicata (assembly GCA_018584345.1). Taxonomy (NCBI): domain Eukaryota; kingdom Viridiplantae; phylum Streptophyta; class Pinopsida; order Cupressales; family Cupressaceae; genus Thuja; species Thuja plicata. The sequence goes on from MU226807.1 coordinate 727,145, forward strand.
AGGTGATAAAGCTTACGGGTAACTTAGGACTTACAAAAAAATAAAAAGGAAACCGCCCGACTTAGGAAATATTAAACCTAACAGTAAAGTGGCCATGTTCAGACATGAAAATAAGACACATGGGTTAATAATTTTTAAGTAACCCATAAAGTAACTCAAAAATAAAACAGGTTTTGAGGGCTTAAGGGTTTTTTATTAGGAATGATTTAACAAGGCTTAGGGTTTTACCACTAAGGGCTTGAAAAATAAACATGTAGGAGTCAAGACACATAGAATTTTACAACATAACCCAAAAATTAAATAGGACTCAGAAAAATAAGATATAGTTCCAACAAGTCCATAAAAAAAAATATTGAAGATCTTGGAGAGGCATTTACAGACCCATGCATTTGTGAAAGACATCCTTGATTCCTTCCTACAATCTAAGGTTCAAAAACTTCAATCAAGCAATATACAAGCATCTTCATGAATATGTGAAATATCAATATCTATTCTTGAAGCTATATTCATTTACAAGGTAGATCTAAGATTTACATTTATATTTACATACTTTCCTTCATTCGATTTCATTTTCATTTAAAGGTTGATTCCTAAATAGGGGTTTGACCAAGATGAACACCTTTTAACCAAACAATTTACCATTTTTCTGTGTATAGGAACATGTGATGAATATATCAAGACTTAATTCATGAAGTGTGATATATGAAAGACTATCTTAGAAAGCTTTAGGCAAAGCCACTGGGTATACACTGCACCGGGCTATCTATACCTAGGATCAAAATGCACTACACATTCTATACCCTGAAAAAATACTTTGGATTGAAACTGTAGGTCAGTACAACCTTTTGGTTTATGTTTCAAACGCTTAGAAGTTTTTGTCTGATTTCTGTCAGCTTGTGCTTGCTATAACTTGTCATATTTTCTTATTTGGTCTTCTATCTTGCATCACCCTATCATTTATTCTCAAAGACAACTTACCCATATCAACAAAACATCATTAAATCATTTAGAACTTAAGTCCTACTTGAGCCTATTGGGTCATGTTCCTTTTGATTGTGCAATTAGGGAAAGGAGGGAAATTTTCCTTGCATTCACCCCTTCCTTTTTCTTTATTGTATAGATGTGTGGTAAAATGAAAGGCTCGTATGAAGATAAAATACCCATAGATGAAGCTTTATGATGAGAGGTTTCTAAATCAAGAAGCCACTTCTTAGACTGCACATGTGTAAATGAAAGGAGAGCATGGGCTTTCATCTCATCTTCACCATAATTCTAGGTAGAAACTAACCCAAAATTAGTAGGTCCTAAAGTTTTATAATAGGATGAACTACATGCAATACTATTGAATTTAATTCTTGATAAGAAGATCTTTTATCTCATCTATAGGCTTTGCATAACAATGATGCTCATCGTGTATAGTCTTGGTGCAATAGGAACACTTAGGCATATTCTTCTTCAATGAGGACCTCTTGAAATAGGGGGAATAATCTGAATCTAATGCATGGGAATCAAAATCTCTCTAAGTAGACTATGAAAACTTATGCCTCTGCTTCTTTTGGTGTTTCCTTGTATATGACTAAGAAACCAAGCTTGTGATATGGAACTAGAAAGTGAATCAATTTGTGTCAAATTAACTTATTCTCATCTCAGGCATTCACAAAACACCTCAAATGAAGGCATACTATGGAAGGACCTAAAACATCCATGGTGGAATAAAATTTGGAAGCAAATACCTGAAAAGGGCCTCAAAGCTTGGACAAAATTAGAAAGATGCACTCTTTTTTAGTCTTTTTTTAACACAACCCTATAAAATTGATATGATGGATTGGAATTTCTCTCAAAATATCTTAATGGAGGATGACGAATAAAGTACTAAAGATGTCAAATTTGACTCAAGATTAACTATATGAAACTCATTGATACCCCCAAAAAACTCCTAAATTTTGAGTCACATAGCCCTAGGAGTGTCGCCAATCTAAACATGGAACTAAGTGCTGCTTGAAACATGCATGTCAATCAAACACATAGCCTCATCCATATTTTCTCTACACAAAAATAAATCAAGAAAAGTGTCAAATTTTGTTGGTTCTCTTTTAAATAGGATCGTAAACCCCTATATTAGAGAAATCTAGTCATTTTGGTTGGTGCAGGGGCACCTCCACCAACATTTTTCATATTATCTAAGTCATTGATAAATTGATTAAACTATTTTGTAATGTATTCCATGTATTCGAAATGAGTTATATTACATCATTCGTAATGAAAGATCCGAATGGAATAGGAATATAAACGGTTTGTAGCCGTCAAGATGTCTTAAAATAGACACTATTGTAATTGAAAAAAATATATAGAGAGGTTGCGGTGGATAGGAAAAAGATTAGAAGTGAGGGTAACCACACATTTGGTATTGCAAGATATCGATATCATGTATTCTTTATTCTAATGAAATGTATTTCTTACTATATTTATTAATGTTCTTCCAGATTTCGTTCAATCATATACTCTATTCTACTGCAGTTTGGTTTCGAAAGATCTAAGTTATTTTTTGATGGAACTCGGTTTTGAGTGTTCATTATTGATGGAGAGTTATATGTTCTTTTCGATTTTCTTTGATGAAGAATTTAATGGTTTAATGAGTTGGATCTGTCTTGTCAACAGTCGACATTAAAGAGTGTAGTGGATTGTGTCTTGGATTCCTGAGTTATTAACAACCGGTATTCAAGTAACCTGTTTGGTTTATGAATCGGTTTACATTAGTCTTGATCATGAATGATAATCGTGTTTCAAAGAGTTTTATTAATGGTTTATCATATGTTTATGTTTCAGTTCTTTTGTGAGAGATTGTCACGGTGAATGTGAATCGGGTTTTAACAGATTGGAAACCGAATTTGTTAAGTTCAGTTTGTCTTTTGTTTCGGTTTCTATAACAGTCAATTTCAGTCTCGATACAGAGACCATAACTTCAAATATAACCGTCGGATCTGCGCGATTTTGAAATATGTTTGAAAAAACCTAATTTTGAATATCTTCACCGGAGCGATTGAGCAAACAATGCCTGGTACGAAAGTTATGAAGGCATGAGTACGGGTCTATACGAAAGATCTCATGACTAAAATGTTTAAATGTTGAAGTGTGAAGATGTGTGTTGTGCCTCTAATAAATGATGAGAAGAGATTGATATTTGGAATATGCAGATTGTAGAATGCCATCGATGCCCTCTGCATCATTGGTCTTCTAGCTATAATAATTATGGGGTGTAAATATTTCAATAGAGGGTTTTTTCCATTGGAATTAGTTTTTAGATTAAGCAAGGGATAGGATAACATGTTATTATAAAGATAATTATTCTACCCTCCCATAATAAGAAAGACCAATCCATTTGTAAATTTTTAAGCTAAGAAATGAAAAAATAAATAAATGAACTAAATGGATATCTCTATGTACCTAGTGAAAATTCTAGAAAAATATATGGTAGATCTAGGTAATATTAGAACCATCTTTCTATTGCCTAGTAATTTGGAATAGAGGAGTCCAAATGTGCAATATATGGCCCTAGATGTCTAAAACTAAGTTACAGTAAAAAAAATTGGAATAGGATTGTTCTAATAGATTATGTTTAGAACTAGTTTTCCAACAATGTCTTATTTGCACATTTTTTGAGTTTGTATGACCACGTTATATCCAAAAAACTAAATGTACATATCAATTTTCAAACTAAATCCTTAAGGAGGGTAATTTACATCAATAGACTATTCTTTAATATTCTATCACCAAAAACATTTGTTTCTTGAAAAAAATCTAATCACTGGGAAAATTTGATTGGGCATGCATAGTTGGTGGTATTTATCAAAATTTTAGGGAAAATTCCTTGGGAAATTTAGTTAAAGGTAACCTCAAATTTTTTTATTTCATACACAAGAGATATGCCACATACATAGTTCTAACATCAACATATTCACTACTCGCACTACAAGATTTCATTTGCTTTGGTGAACCCCACAATGAATTATATGGATCTATACAATTGTACAAAATTCTATATACAAAAAAGTCAAACTTGAAAAAATAATACCTCAAATTTCAAGGTCAGCAATTTTTTATGATTTGGGCTTCTAGGGTTTTTAGCCTATTTGATTGTGAATATAAGGTTCATTTTTCATCAAAGTTCTCATATGTTTTGATGGTCATTGGATATTTTCCTATACTCTCAATGAAATTCACCCAAAACTTAAACTTCTTATATTTTGATGAAGCAACAACCAATCTATAGGTTTTGGAATGTTGAAAATGCAATCCTAGCCTTTGTTTGATTCGAAAGTGCATAGAAAAATCTCTTAAGGATGAATCCCTTAATAATTTGTATAAAAATTGGTAGATCTAATTTCATACCATGTTGAAGTTTATGATTTGACTCCACACCCCCATGAATCATCTATAAGAATATCACATGTCACAAAATGAAGATCAAGAAAGAATAATATGCTCAACCACATGACAATTTTTTATTAATGCACTAAAGAATATGTTAAAATTGAATGAATGAATCCTTATGAAAATGATAAATGAGGCCCTAGGTTAAACCGTAAATAAAGATTAAATTAGCTAGTGCAAAGTGTCACAATCATAATGGATGGGACAACTTAAGATATTATTAACCTAATTTCATAAAAAGGAAAAGAGCCTAAGTTTAGCTTAAGTGAATAAAGTAATTAAAGGACATAATCAAATAAATAATTAGATAATGTTCTAATTACTCCAATACCCACTTCCACGCCTTATATGTAGAAATAATATTAAGCCTTATATGTAGAAATAATATTCATGTACATCAAAGTAAGTACAATTCAATCTAAATCATTTCCATCAAATGATAAATCATAAGCATCATTAATTCCAAATTAGGACAAAGTTAAGGACAAACAATAATATGATAAGTAGTTCCATAATCATTGTACCAATTTCTATGGTGATATTGATTTCCCAATGTAATAAAACTTGATTGTATAAGCCATATTAGATATTTTAAAAATTGAGGATGATAAATTAAAGATGACATATATTAGCATTGGTACATCATCATCGGTAGTGAAAGTAAATTAGACCATCTACAAGACATAGTCAAGTTCCCATGTCTTTCCACTAAAGAAAACATGAATATACTCTTCCTTATGGTTATATCAAGGGTAAGGGTGTTTGCTACAATATTGAGCAAAATCAGAGTATTTGGATAGACATTGATTAAGTGTGGTTTTTTTGGTATGGTTTTCATTGATGTCAACACTTTGTTACATTAACGTCAACATGCTTTCTATGAAGTGACGATGAGGATTTTTCTCCACATATTCATTATGTTGCAAATCTAGTGGTGATATTTGATATGGTTTTGAGTACAATTTGGAGGTAATGAATTCAAATCTTTGCGGTTCAGAATGCAATGTAGTGAATTTGATATTTGTTCGATGATCACTGTGATTGAAAATATCCTATCTATAAAATTCATGTTTCAAATTTCTCAGTGTAATGGTTTATGATAGTACTTTTTAAGTAATGAGATAATAATATCCTTAGCTTAATTCATTTCAGCTAGCATCAGATTTTGGGCTTCAAAGATGTAGTTTCAAAGTTCATGGTGTTTCTACTCTAGGTTTATCCAACCTAGGGTATTTACACTTCATTTATTTGCCTCAATAAATAAATGAAGTGTAAATACCCTAGGTTGGATAAATAAAGGTTAAATCATTATGGGTTCAGTGTGGTATGTGTGGCATATGTATGTACTTGTGAAAAACCTTTGCAAGTATATGTATGTGTGATGAGGATGTATGAAAGAGGATCTACCTCCCTGATTGCATAAGTTAGAGTATGAATAATGGTGTAGAGTAGTGTGGACTGCAATGTTTTAGCTACTAAAAGAAGTGAGCCAAAGGTGACTAAAGATATTTTAGTTGTGTTATGGTTGTACATCATTGGTGGGTGTATTCTCTCTTATCCTTCTTTTAGGAAGTGATCCCTCTGGTTGTGAGCCTTATTTAGGTAGAAATTATTTCTTGTAATCCACCATAACTAGTGTTCATATATTTGAGAACAATCTTCTCCATGTTTTTTTCCCTTATTTTACACATAAATTTTGTTGAAAAGTTTGGATAAATGAGAGGGGGGTGAATCAGTTATTATAAAACAATTTTCATCAAATTAATTGATTTGAAGAAACCTTAATTCAATTAGATAATTATAGCATATATGAACTTGAAAGCACAAAGGAACACCAAACACAATGGAAACCAGATTTATCTGGAAAACCCAAGATGGGAAAATCCAGAGAGAATATAATTTTCATGAATAAACACCAGTTAAGGTGACACTGGTTAAGGTGATTTTTATAATGAAGGCTTAGTGCGAAAATTATCACTATAAGTAGGCTCACTATCGGTCAGGATAACTACCCTAAATACAAAACTACCTATCATAGATGAAAGACAGATAACTGCCAAAAGAAATAATGAACAAGGAAATCCACCACTACAATAACAATCACCAATTGGAACACAAATAATTATGATATGCTAACTCTAGTTGCACACTTTTGCATGCATAATAAGGTTTGAATATATTCTTCTCAAGTTTTTATCACTCGCACATGCAACACACACATATTGAACAAAATTACCCTTTACATATACCATTTCATGCTTCCACATCCATCCATGTCAGCCAAGCACAATAATAATCATCAATCTACAAAGTCGGCCAAATGAAATTTGAAATAGGTCACCACAAGACATTCCCACAATGGAAAGAATAAAATGTGGACCATATTGAATCTCCTCACTCAATACAATACACTACCCATATACCTTCATATTTGACACCAATGAATAGAACATACATGTTACAATGTACACTATGTTGCCAAACACAATCACCAATGTCCAGATTGGTTTAGATCCAAAATAATATATCTCAATACTTTACAACATGAATGGGACCAGGAAAAAAACAAACAAAGATAAATCAATATAGCACATCATCTAGATCATGTTGATTTCAAATTGCCAAAGCCAATAGAACCACAACCGATCAACTAGAATATGTTGACATCAATGATAACCATTAATGACAAAATTTGTTAATCATCTGATGAAGATATTCAAGATCTAGTGGAAATGATGAAAGACTGAGTGATACCTTGTATACATGATTGTAGAAATGGTTAGATTAGTCATTTTTTTTCATTTATGTCAAGCAATTGATTACAGATTTTTATTGGGTTACCATATCTTAAGAGGAGAAGTTAAATGGGTGAAAATAATAGATCAGAAAATGATGAAGTAACAATGATATAGTTTTTTGCTACTACACATTTGATTGATTAAGTCAGAGATTGCAAAGAGTTAAGTTATTACAAAAATGATTTACTCTACTCATCTAGATAGATTCAGTCGGTATAGAGTTGTGTTAGTTGGTTATAGTTACCGAACACCAAGAGAAAGTTAAGCACTGAGAATGAGTTAGACATCAAGTAGTGAATGAAGACAGTTACCGAGTTGCAAAGAAAGTTTTCTGAGTATAATAAATTGATTGTAAATGGTGATAAGATCAAATTTAATGCAAAGCTATGATGATATGGATGATGATAAGGATTAAAGGAAGTTTTTTAGAATATCTACAAACATGAAAATTAAGTGAGAAGATCTAAGGAAAAGATTATGTGGTTAAACTTGATTATGTGAGTTCCAAGAAAATTTCAAGTACCGAGGTAAAAGTGAAATGGTTTACCCAGCTAAGATTTGTGAAGAAAATGATTGAATGACTAAGCACAAATGATGGAAAACCTAATCAAGGATATTAAGAGGCAAAAGTATGTCTATATAAAGGATGAGAACTAATGAGAGAAGAGATGCTGGAAAGTTGAATTAAGAAGAAGAAGAAGCTAGAGAACAACATTTACCGAGTAGAGAAGATGATGGGGAGGTGTGGGTCTACTACTAGAGAGTTAGCCCGACTCTTCTCTAAGGTCGCTTTCTAAGACCTTTTAGGGTATTCCAAACCCTAACCCAAGGGAAGTCACTAAGATCTTCACCTCTTTCTCAAGACCCAGTCCCCATCAAAAAATTAATCCTTCATTCTTAATGAACCTAAAATGATATATTCATTCTCCTGGCTAAACCAACTCATTCAGCCACTACACTCACAACATCTTCTTTAACTTTTCTTCCCTAACCAGACCATCACCAATCTCACCTAGGGTAATAACTCCACCTCCATGTCCAACATCTCTTCTAAAACAAATAACATAAAAATATGTACAAGGGCTCCTCTCAAGTTCTATCTAGGCACAGGAGCCATGAAAGATTACTACCCAAAACGGACCAAGAACTCACAACTTGCAAAATAAAACAAACTAATCTACTTGCACTTGAAACAGACAATGAAGCTCAAAGATAGACTAAAAACACACTCTACAACTTTTATTAACTTCTCCAAATCTCTATCAAAAACACACACACACTTTACCAAGTCTATATCCAACAATATATATCCCGCGCTCTCCAACAACTTTCACCAACCTCATGAATGAAGGCATGGGCGATCATTAAGCAACCTCCCATCACTTCAAATAGGTATAATTGTCCATTTAAGACAAGGTGATACATAATGATTTGTTACAATTGACTAGGCTGGTCATAAAAGACAAAGCCGTGATTTTTGGGTCGTTAATCGACATTACTGAGCGTTAGTACCGAGTGTCAAAATGAACTGAGCATCAGCACCGAGCATCAGTATAAATTGGACACCTGTAAGAAACCCTAAGAAACATCATTGAGGGACATCCCTAAGCAGTATAGAGTAACCCAAGCGACATCACTGAGCGGCCTAAGCAGCATCACCGACAACATAGTGTAACTTGAGCACTAGGTTTGCCCAAACACTAGTGTAAACCGAGTATAACATCTTAGTGCGATTTCACCTTCTTTGGTTGCTAGAGCCTTGGTTGGATTTTTAGAGGTTTTCAAACTACCTCAACACACACTAAAATAAAAAATAAACAACTATGGTGTTTGTTCACCAAATTGACCTCAGTCATTACAAAAGTGGATGAACAAAACACCTTACAAACAACTTAAAAACCCAAAATGATTTCTAACCTAGGTGCTCCCGCACCATACTCCTCTAAATGAGAGAAATCAACTTCCAAGTGATTGGATCAAGTCAGTATCAATGCCTAACTTCTTGAAGTCGGTCTCTTGCACCCACATAGCCTCCAAATCAAATTGTCCTTTCCATTTGACCAGACGTTCCATGTAGGTCTGCTTTCTAGTCTGCTTAGTAACTCTTGAATTTATAATCTTCTCTACCTTTGGTTTTGGGGCAACTGGAAGTCTTAATTCTTTGAGATCCACTGTATCTACTGCTAGATTATGAACTCCTTCTAGAATTGACCCTTTATAGGACACCATATCTGCCACATTGAAAACTGGAGACAATCCTATGTCTATAGGAAGATCAACTTTATAATCATTAGACCCATACTTTGCCATAATTGTGCAAGGTCCTATCTTACTCATCTAAATCTTACTTAGAAAACCTTTTTGTAGCCTTGCTTTGTTTAGGTGCACCATGACCAAATCTCCAACTTGAAATCGAACATCTCTATTCTTGGCATCTACCTTCTGCTTGGTGTGAGTTGTACTCTCCACTAATGTTTTCTTCATTGTATCATGGATTGAGAAAAATATTTAGAATACCCACTCTTTTCTACACTACCTCCAAGATCCTTGAGTTCACATATATCCCTGGGATGAATCCCATATACTATTTCAAAAGGGCTCTTTCCAGTGGATCTATTGACTGTATCATTATAGGAAAATTATTCTTGAGAAATTACTGATCCCATGATTGTCCATATTATTTTGTGAGACATCTCAAAAGATTTCCTAAACTTTGGTTCACCACTTCAATTTGACCATCGGTGTGTGGATGATATGTCGAGCTAAAGGAAAGATTTGTACCAAGCTTTTGCCACAAGGTTTTCCAAAAATGACTCATAAACTTAGAGTCTTTGTCTGATACAATACTCAAAGGTAATCCATGTATCCTTACTACTTCTCTAGAGAATAGGTTTTCTATGTAACATGCATCATGTGTGGTCTTATATGGCACAAAGTGAGCCATCTTGCTGAACCTATCCACAATCACAAAAATACTATCCATTCCTTGTTTGGTCTTCAAAAGTCCAACTACAAAATCTATATTGAGGCATTCCCATGGTCTATTTGGGATTGGAAGGGGCCGATACAATACTGCATTAGATGAAATACCTTTCTCCTTTTGACAGACTATACAAGTCTCTACATATCTCTGTACATCCCTATTCATTTTTGGCCAATAGTAGTACCTCTTGACTAGCTCTAGAGTTTTATTCAACCCAAAATGTCCACTTAATGAATCATTATGCTTCTGTTGTAATAGGTTCTCTCTCATTGAACCTCTTGGTACAAAAAACTTTCCTCCTTTAAACAAAATACCTTCTTGAAGAGGATACTCAGAATACTCACTATGAAAATGATTTTGATAATCTTGACATACCTTGTATGTCGCTGAAAGGTCTTCATCTGCTGGATATAGATCCTTGAATATTTCTATGCCAATACTTCTTAACTGAACTTCTTGTATCATGAGTAAACTTCTACTCAATACATCTTCCACTTTATTTTGCACTCCCTTCTTGTTTTTTATGGTGAAGGTGTAGGCTTGGATATACTCCAGCCATTTCATATGCTTATGGCTTAGTTTATCCCTTGAATTCAGAAAACTCAAAGCCTGGTTGTCGGTAAAGACTACAAATTACTTAGGAAGGAGATAATGTCTCCATTTCCTTAGTTCTTTCACTAATGTATACAATTCCAAATCATATGAGGAATACTTCATGTTTGCATCACTGAGTTTTTCACTGTGAAAATCTACTGGCTTTCCTTCTTGACTCAAAACTACACTGACAGCAATGTTGTTGGCATCACACTCCACAGTAAACAAATTCTAAAAACTAGGAAGTGTCAATATTGGTTGAGTGACTATTATTTTCTTTAGATTCTCAAATCCTTTATCAGCCTGCTCATTCAATTGGAACTTGGCTTTCATACCTCCTTTTATGGTATCTAAAATAGGTGTGCTAATTTCACTAAACTGTCTGACAAACTTATGGTAGAACTGTACTAATCCATGGAAGCTTCTTACCTCTGTATCTGACTTTGGTGTAGGCCAATTCAAGATTGCTTCCACCTTGCTTGTGTCCATCTTCAAGTTACACTCTGAGATAAAAAAAAAACCTAAGTATACCAACTCTTGCTTCATGAACTCACTCTTTTCCAAGTTGATTGTCAACTTTTCCTCATGCAATCTTTGCATCACCATTTGTAGATGTCTAAGATGATCTTATTTTGTCTTGTTGAACACTAGGATGTCATCTAAGTATACTACAACCCATTTCCCAATGAAGTGCTTCAAAACCTCATTCATCAATCTCATAAATGTGCTTGGGGCATTTGACAACCCAATAGGTATAACCATCCATTCATAAAGTCCTTCGGTAATATTCAAAGAATTTTTCCACTCATCTCCACCTTTGATTCTTATCTGATGATATCCACTCTTAAGATCTATCTTGGAGTAATATCTATCTCCACTGAGACAATCCATTAGATCTTCTATCCTTGGTATTGGAAACCTATACCAAATAGCGGTCCTATTTATGGCCTTGGAATCGGTACACAACCTCCAAGTACCATCATTCTTTGGGGCTAAGACTGTGGGAACAACACAGGGACTTACGCTCTCTCTAATCAATCCTTGGTCAATTAGTACTTGGATTTGGTTAGCAATTTCTGCATTTTGTTGTGGGGTCATTTTATAAGAAGCTTTGTTTGGAAGTGAGGCTCCTGGGATGAATTCAATCTGATGACTAATAGTCCTCTTAGGTGGTAGGGTAGCTGGTTGACCATCCCTAACTATAGTATGGTATTGAGTTACCAACCTTTGGATCTCTAAAGGTAACTCTTCTCTCTTATTTCCCTTTTCATTCTTCAGTTTCAAAACCAAAGCAAATCCCACTCCATTTTCTTCCTCCAATGTCTTCAAGAATTCTTTCTCACCGACCAATAGTAGGTTAGGACCCCCTTTCTTCATTTCACCTTCTTCCAATATTGACTGTATCTTGAAAGTCACTTCATCTTTCTTAAAGGAATAGGAGTTCTTAACTCCATCATGCCCTGCAGCTCGATCGAACTGCCAAGGTCTACCCAATAATAGATGACAAGCATCCATGGGTAGGATATCACAC
>MU226807.1:739531-751723 GCA_018584345.1 Thuja plicata
AACACTTGGTCCTTATATCTCCCTATGGAAAATTCCACCCAAGCTTGTTCATTAACTAATACATGTTGATCTTTATTCAACCAAGTAACCCTATAAGGATTAGTATGAGGAATCCTTTTTAACTTTAACTTTTCAATAGCTTCTAAAGAAATAATGTTATCAGTAGAACTTGAATCTATGATAACTTTATAGACCTTATCGAGTACCTTGCATTTGACTCGAAACAAATATCTTCTTTGGCTTGGCTCTTCTTTGATGGGTTCTTTGAGTAGTGCTATGTGAGTCATTATATTCTCTCCCATCTTAGAATCTAGTGCAACTTATGTTGTCTTGCTGCTAGAAGGTTCCTCTGTCACATAGTGGACTCTCTTCTCTCCTCTTTGTGATGTATAACTCTTCTCAAGACACCAATATGCAGGATGCCTAGATTGCTGACAGTTGTAACACTTCATTGAAGATAAATAATTCCTCTTCCCTGGTTATTGATTCTTCCTCTTGAACTATTATTTGAACCTCTTCCTCAGTTGTAACCACCTCTTGTGTTACTGGATTCTCCTTTATTCTTAGTGAGTTTGGAATCACTTTGATTCTTAGCTTAAAAATTCCTTCCTTCACATCTCCCTCTGTGACCTCTATTGTCTCTTCCTCTTCCTCTACTACTTGAATCTTGCTTCTTTTTGAACTTCTCCTCTACCTTGAGGGCTATTTGATAGCATTGGCATATTGTCTCAGGGATTAAGAGACTAATTTCCTCTTGGATACTCCACTTGAGAAAATTTAGATACCTAGCCACTTTTAGGCTCTCCTCTTCCATTACATGTGACCTTAATCATAGCTTATGAAATTCTTCTGTATAGGCACTGACTTCCAAGTCTTTCTATCTCTGATTCTATCTCTTCTTGTACAACTGCACTTCATAATCATTAGGAAGATAAGTTTCCTTCATTTTGGCCACCGTACCTTTCCAACTGGTTATAGGGTTCCTTCCTTCTTTATTCCTTTCATCTTGGAAAAATTTCCACCAAGTGAGAGCAGTTACTCTCAATCTTGTCTTAGCTATTTTATCTTTCTAAGCTTTGGTCGTACTGTCACAGTAAAAGTGATTTTTGAGGCCTTCTATCTACTCCATGGTTAATTCTGGTTCCATCTTGCCACTAAATAGAGGCACACCTTCTAAGATTACCACTCATTTCCTTCAAAGCTTTCAAGAATGGCTATTCTTGAAGCACATGGTCTAGCTCTAGTATTATGTCTTCCCTAGGCACTAATTTACCCTTTCCATTAGCTTATCTCTTCATTTCACTCACTGCTACATTCCTAAGCTACACTTATTCTAACTTAGTTGCCATTTCATCCAACTGTTCCTTCAGGAGTCTATTTTCCTCTTTCTATTCTTCTACGTTCTTCGCTAGCTCTGCATTGGTCACCATTTTGTGTGAATCTACAAATTCATCTAAAGACAACACTTAAACAACACAATCCCAAATATTTCTTGCTCTGATACCAATCTGATGGGGAGGTGTGGGTCTACTGCTAGAGAGTTAGCCTGACTCTGCTCTAAGGTCCCTTTCTCAGACCTTTAAGGGCATTCCAAACCCTAACCCAAGGGAAGTCACTAAGCTCTTCACCTCTTTCTCAAGACCCAGTCCCCATCAACAAGTTAATCCTTCATGCTTAATGAACCTATAAGGATAGATTCATTATCCTAGCTAAACCAACTCATTCAGCCACTACACTCACACCATCTTCTTTCACTTTTCTTCCCTATCTAGATGATCACCAAGCTCGCCTAGTGTAAGAACTCCACCTCCATGTCCAACATCTCTTCTACAAAAACAAAACATAAAACTATGTACAAGGGCTCCTCTCAAATTCTATCTAGACACATGGTTCTCACCATGGATTCAAGAACCTCGAGGAGCCATGAAATATTACTACCCAAAACAGGCCAAGAACTCACAACTTGAAAAACAAAACAAACTAATCTACTTGCACTTTAAATACACAATGAAGCTCAAAGATAGACTAAAAACACACTCTACAACTTTTATTAACTTCTCCAAATCTCTATCAAAAACACACACACACTTTACCAAGTCTATATTCAATAATATATATCACGTGCTCTCCATCAACTTTCACCAACCTCGTGAATGAAGTCATGGGCGATCATTAAGAAACCTCCCATCACTTCAAATAGGTGTAATTGTCCATTTAAGACAAGGTGACACATAATGAGCCGTTACAATTGACTAAGCTAGTCATAAAAGACAAAGTCATGATTTTTGGGTCGTTAACCGACATTACCGAGTGTCAGTACCGAGCGTCAAAATGAACTGAGCATCAACACTGAGCATTAGTATAAACTGGACAACCGTAAGCAACCCCAAGAAATATCATCAAGTGACATCTCTGATCGGCATAGAGTAACCCAAGCGACATCACCGAGCGGCTTGAGTAGCATCACCGAGCAACATAGTGTAACCCGAGCACTAGGGATGCCAGAAAACCAGTGTAAACCGAGAACTACATCTTAGTGTCATTTCAGCTTCTTCAGTTGCTAGAGCCTTGGTTGTATTTTTAGAGGTTTTCAAACTACCTCAACACACACTAAAATGAAAAACAAACAACTTAAACAACTATGGTGTTTGTTCACGGAATTGACCTCGGTCATTACAAAAGTGGATGAACAAAACACCTTACAAACAACTTACAAACCCAAAACGCTTTCTAACCTAGGTGCTCCTGCACCAGCAGACAAGTAGAAAGAGAAGAATATATAGTCTAAAGCATAGATAAATGGAGTATGTGATGCGAGTATTCAATTGAGCATAAAGGATCAGACCCAAGCAAAGGTAGCTTCTATATTTACAAATCAAAATTTATATTATTTCTTATTAGCATTTGTAACAGATAAAATCACTTAACCAAGTGGATTTGACCATCCTATTTGTAAATCCTAGAAGTAGGTGACATTCCAAAAAAGTGTTTAAAGATCTCTAACAAGGCCACTCCTAACAAGGTGAAGATTTTAACAGATCTAAGGTAAATCCCCTAACAGGGTCACATCTAGAAAATGTGTTTGTAATCTTTAACAGGATACGTTCTTAACCGAGCGTACTGATGGGAAATATTAATGCCATATTTTAGATACCCTAGGATAGCTTTTTATAGGACCTTTTTCCTTGTTTTATCATACTTTCTCAAAGACGTTATGCTTAGATTAGCTATTATGTGGCATGCTGCCACTAGACCTATGCTATGGTTAAAACATACTTAAAATGATATACTTGGATGGATATTCTATGTTACTTGCTTTGAAATATGATTATGTCTTTATGAGTGAATTAATTATTTGAACATAAATAATGCATGTGTATTTTGGTGTGTATTAACATCAATCTCTCTATCCTAACATCTGAAGTGCGTCGCATCAATATAGCAACTATCGTCTTGACTAGGTAAAACATGCCCATGTGTTTGGCTCTCAACCCGGTCTTGCAGTAGGTTCACATAGAGAAACATTAAGTGCAACACTAGAAAGTGGTTTATGGGTGATCAAGGTGGCAGCAGTCGAAGCAAAGACAGAGGATACATAATGACTTCTCTGAAGAAATCTAGGACAGAGTGGGAAGTTAGATCTATTGTCAAAGGCATTTCTTTCCTCTTTCCTGGACCTATTCTATTTCTATCGTTATAGCTTTCCCTTTTTGTTTTTAGTATGGTAATAAAAGCTCCACCTATTTCTGTGGCATGATTAGTTAGCAGTTAGATGTATTTCTCTTTAAACAAATCCCCGCTCCTATGTGAGAAAGAGGGTGTTATCATTTATATTTTCCATTCTGTTGTTTTACAGTTATTACATGAATCTTTCACTTCCCTTTTTCAATCAATAGAAAATGAAGTGATGATATTTAGTTCAGTGTAATTGAGTTTGGATACTCACTCAAGGGGGGCCCACTTGGTGAGGAATCTATATTAGTTATTTAGAATATTTTTCATGTAGTTTCATTTTCCTGCATCTTGGTATCGTAATTCTGGTGTTAACAAAGTTCCTACAGCCAAAGTCGCAGGATTGTCTGGTACTCCCTATAGCCAAAGTGGCAGAATTGTTGAGGCATTGTAGTTGTGTTTTCAAGTCTTTGTATTCCTTTAGCATCTTCACTTCTGCATTTCCTTTCCAGTATTTATTTCCTGTAGCTATAGACTAGTTTCCTTTCAAAGCAATTTGTTTCCTGCAGCCATAGCGTGGTTTGAGTAGAATCCCTGGTGCATATATCTTGCTGACCCATTTCAAGTACTACGTCCTTGGGTTGATAAATTAAATGAGTTTTTATAAAGGAGGATAGCTACTCAGTAGGATTTCCAATCCTTGAGTCATGGTAATTGCCTAGTTTTTGATCCCTTAATAGAACTGATCATGTACTTCATAAGGGTAGATTTTTATTGTGGGTCACAATTCCCAGCAAGATTTTTCCCATATTGGGTTTCCTTATTAAATCTGGTGTTAACTGAGTTTGAATGATTGATTTGCATATTATGAGATGTATGGTTGTTTAAGTTATTAAGTTATTTTGTGAGTCAATTAATATTGTATTTATTCTACCGAGTGAATCAATGAGCTAAGTTTTAAGTATATAAATTTGATTTTGTCTGATTCACCCCCTCTCAGTGGACCAACAATTGGTATTAGAGCTAGTTACTCTAAAGTGATAAGTTTAAAAGGAATTGAGTTAAGATCTAAAGACGTATAAGAGGGAAGCACCAAAGTTGAATAGGGATCATTTCTCTACATGGAAAAGAAGAATGAGATTGCATGTGTCTGGTATAGGAGAGTATGGAATTTACTTCCTTGATAATGAATGTGTTGCACCGACTACTGCACCTTTGACAATTAGTGAACAAAGATAGAAACAAGAACACACACAAGTCATGATTGAGATTGCGTCTACACTTACCAACCAAGAATATGATGAAATTGATGGATGTAATACATCAAAACAAATGTGGGATACGCTTATTTTGACCTATGGTGGAGATCAGCATGTTCAATAGGCAAAATCAGAAAGTTTGAGAGGTAAACTTGATTCAACGAGGATGAAAGAAGGAGAAAACATAATACAATAAAAAACTAGACTTAAGGAGATTTTTAATTCTATTAGAGGAGCTAGTGGAACCATAATAGAGGATGATGTTACAAGAAAAATATTGAGAACCCTGTTACCGAGTTATGCTATTCATGTATCTTCTATATAAGAGCTAAGATCTATTCCCTAGATGAATGTTTCACTTGATGCTACTATTGGTAAGTTGACTGCATTTGAGATAAATGATTTTGATAATATTTTGCCTCCTACATCTAAGATTGAATCTATATTTAAGTCATCTTTGAAGATTGGAAGAATTGGGGAAGCGAAAGCAAGAGATGGATATATGAGTAGTGCTAGTGAGAAATTTTATAGCTGTACAGAAGGTCTAGAGGAGTTATTTGTTGAAGATGAAAAGAATGAGAGACAATTTGAAGCTTTGTTGGCTAGAAGGCTACAAAGAGGCAAAGGAAAATACCAAGGTAAGTTACCCTTGAAATGTTTTAATTGTAACAAGATTGGTCATTTTGTATCTAACTGCCCTTAGAAAGATAATGAGGAGAAAAAAGATAACAGAGATAAGGACAAAAGAAAAAAAGATTCAGGAGATTCAGAGACTACAAAAACAAAGGTAAGAAATCTTGTCATATTTCTAATGAAGGACTAAGTGATGATGATTCAGATGATAGTGATGATGAAAAATAAGTTGTGTGTGTTTCTATTAAAGATGATTCTGATGAAGAAAACAAAGAAGAACCAAGAGACCTAATATCACAAGTAAGTAAGAATGAAACATGAATTATAGATAGTGGTTGTTCACATCGCATGACTAGTGAAACACTTAATTTTATTTCCTTGGAAAGGCATGATGGAGGATTTTCTAGATTTGGTAATGATGCTCCATAACCTATGAAAGGAAAAAGGTTCTATAATTCTACTGAATAACACAAGATGTGATGATGTTTATTGGGTTGAAGGCTTAAAGTATAATATGTTGAGTGTTGCACTATTAAATAGCATGGGTCACCGACTCAAATCTCAATATGGAAAGGTGAAATTTTTTGGTAAGAAGGATAGTCTGATTGGTACTAGAGAACAATATAAAGGTAATTTTTTTATCTTGATACTTCTATGAAGAGTTTCCTATTTACTAAAATTGTTTGGTTATGGCACAAAAGGCTTTGCCATGTTAATTTTGACAACTTAATCAAAGTGAGAAAAAAGAATAGAGTTAGAGGACTACCGAGATTAAAGAGACCTGAAAATGCTATGTGCAAAGAATATCAAATGGGTAAGATGACTAAATCTAGTTTTTCAAGAAAGACTTATGTTACACAAGGAATTTTGGATTTAGTGCATACTGATTTATGTGGACCCATTAGGACTCAATGTTATTATGGAGACATATATTTTTTTTGTTTGTGGATGATTATTCTAGAAAGATGTCTCTAATGTTTTTAAAATAAAAATCTAATGCATTTCAAATGTTTAAGTGGTACAAGGCTAGAGTTGAGAAAGAAAATGGAAGACAACTAAAATTTTTGAAATCTGACAGAGGAGGTGAGTTTACATCTGATGAGTTTACACTGTTTTGTAATGAGAATGGAATTAAGAGGCAGATGTCAACACCGAGGACACGACAATAGAGTGGAATTGCTGATAGAAGAAATAGATCTATTGTTGATTGTGCTAGGAAACTGATGATTGAAAAAGGAAGTTCACAAAACTTTTAGAGAGAAGCAATCGGTATTGTTGTTTACACATTGAAGCGAGTACAAATGAAGAAAGGTACCAAAAAAAAACCTATGAAATATGGTATGAACACAAACCTAATGTCAATTACTTTAAAGTTTTTGGAAGCAAATGTTATATTTTGAAATATTCTAGAGAAGGAAAGTTTAATTCTAAAGGAGAAGAAGGAATATTCTTAGGATATTCTACAAAGAGTAAAGCCTACAATTGCTTGAACAAAGTTACTAAAAAATGGTGGAAAGTGAAAATGTAAGAATTTATGAATTTTCAGAAAAGAATGATGAAGATAGCAAGAAGGAACCTAAAGATTATGATAAGTTTGTATATGTACAACCTGATGTTCCTGATACCTACTAAGGAGGAAGATGAACAAGGAGTTTAACAACCGAATCTTGAAGATGAAATACCAAGACCTACCGAGCCTATTTTGGAAAAGTATGTGAGAAGGCACCTTTCCCCGAGAAATATTATTGGAAATAAAGATGCTAGAGTGATGACTAGAAGCAAGGTAAGAGATAATACATGTTTGATATCTACATTTGACCAAAGAAAGTTAAAGAAGCACTAGATAATGAAGATTGGATGAAAGAAATGAAATAATAATTTGATCAAATTGAGAAGAACAAGACATGGACATTAGTACCTAGGCCTCAAAAAAAAAATGTTATTGGTACTAAATGGATTTTTAGAAACAAGTTGAATGAGCATGTAGAATTTATCATAAATACAACAAGATTGGTTTGCAAAGGTTATGCACAATAAGAAGGTATTGAATATGGAGAGAATTTTTCACCTGTTGCTAGATTAGAAGGAGTAAGAATACTTCTAGCTTATGCTACTTACAAAGGATTCAAGGTATATCAAATGGATGTTAAGTCTGCATTTATGAATGGAATACTTGAAGAAGAAGTTTACATTGAGAAAACTGAAGGATTCATTAAGAACACTAATAAGAACAAGGTATGTGAGTTACATAAAGTTTATATGGTTTGAAACAAGCACCCTGAGCATGGTAGGAGAGATTGCACTCTTAATCAAAATAGGATTTTGGAGAACCAGTGATAACAATAATGTTTACTTGAAGTGTGACAGTGACAAAAAAGTTTTGATTGTTGAAATTTTTGTTGATGATATTATTTTTAGAGGTAATGACAGCTTATGTAAAGGATTTGTTGGTGAAATGAGGAAAGAGCTTGAAATGTCAATGAATGGAGAGATTAAGTTCTTTATAGGTTTACAAATACAACAAGTTACTAAAGGGATCTACATTACACAAGCTAAGTATATGAAAGAGATCCTCAAAAATTTTGGTATGGAAGATTCCAAGCATGTTGGGACACCTATGGTTATTGGTTGTAAATTATCAAAAGAAGATCAGACACAAGAAGTGGATAGTACTCTTTACCGATTCATGATTGGTAAATTGTAGTATGTTGTTCACAACAAACCTAATATAGCACATATTGTTTGGATTGTTGCAAGATTTTCTTCTAATCCTAAGGAAACACATATGTCTGTAGTAAAAAGAATTTTGAGATATCTAAAATGTACAAAATATTTTGGTTTATTGTACAAGAAAGGAGGTACTTTTGATCTGCAAGTCTAAACTAATGCCGATTGGGGCTGGAAATATTGATGACATGAAATGTACTAGTGGAGGAGCATTCTTTCTAGGTGAAAGATTGGTCACATGGCTAAGAAAGAAGAAGAGTTTCATTTCATAGTCTACTGCCGAGGCAGAATATGTTGCTGCTGACATGAATTGTGCAAATATAGTATGGATTAAACAATTAATTGAAGGTATGCAAGATGAGATCAAAGATTTGGTCACTATTTTTGTGATAATAAAAGTGCTATTAATATATCAAAGAACCCAGTTATGCATTCTAAGACCAAGCACATTTCTATCAAGTATCACTAATTGAGAGAACAAGTTCAAGATAAGAATGTAATATTGGAGTATGTCAATTCAAAGGAACAACTGGCTTATATCTTTACAAAGCCACTACCAAAAGATGATTTTGAGTATCTTAGAGGTAAATTAGGGGTTCTTCCCCTATCCAATATTCAATAAGAATCACGAGGCATGCTGCATCAATTTTATATTTTATTAGAATATCTATTCTTGAATTTATGTTAGTATGGCACACTTTACGAGATTCCTGAAGTTGTGAGATTTATGTATGTAGTGAATTATCAGTACATGTCAGGTATAATCCACTACTGGAATAAGTTTTCAGGAGTATGAATTTTTGGAATTGTTGTCAAAGATGGAGAGAGTGAATTTGATGAAGGGTGCTCCCCTTATTAACACAAACACACAAAAAATTGAGATTAACAAGATTTGCAAAGAAAGGAAATGGGATTTCTATTATCCTCAATGAAATGAAATTACAATATTCTAAAATATAACATGCACATTTCAGAAATATAACATGCATATCCACATGGGAATTTTATTACAATAATCTACAAGTCAGAGCCACCAGCTGCATAACCCAGAACTGCCCTAGACAACCCTACGGTCCTTCAATATATAAGCAATTTTAATCGCCCAAGAAGATTCTAGAAATCAAACCCTAAATTTTGAGGTCGACCATCCCTAAGATACTATTATTCATTTTTATTACATTAGAATAGGACCAAACAAATTTGGAACCCAAAATAAAGTTTGAAGGAACTTTAACTTTTCAAATTTAGGTAGCGCAACTTCTGAAGACCATAACTCATCACGCGTTGACCTGATGGGCCACTATAACCCCATTTCAGAAATTCCACAAAGTTCTCTACAATAATGGAGTCATACAAGTTCCAATTAGCCAAGGTTTTGACCCCATTTGGAGCCTCTAAAGCCTTCAAAACTAAGTTCAAAGTTTTTGTACCCTGCTGCCAATACCAAAAATAGTTAGCATCTACAAAACTAGACTTGATCTGGCAATGAAACTTTACTGACAGGCTGATACAATCAAAGTGAACCTCTAGGGAATAAAATAGAACATTCTAAGCTCAAAAGAAAAACTTACTAAAAATATGAACTTTTTTGAAATAGAAGCTTTGCACAAAATAGCCCTTATTGAAAAGAAACCAAAAAATATTTTTGGGTGATGCAAGATTGCTCTTACACCCAGGATGCTCCTGCATCAGAATTGATGAAATTTATCCATAAGGGAGATATTGATGAAAGAGGGAGACAATAAATTGCTATTATTCACTCATGAAGGAGAATCAGAATGTATGTTGCAGAATCAGACGATTTATCCAAGAGGGAGATTCAGTTTGAGAGATCAAAGACCAAAGTTGAAACAGAACTATCAACTCAGAGGGATTCAAGTTATTCATGTGATCATTTCAATCATCAATTTCTGTAGTAATACTATGGTGTTGCCATCAATTTCGAAGAGGGATATTTTTAATCAACTGATGAAGATATTCAAGATCTGATGGAGATGATGAAAGACTGCGTGATACCTAGTATATATGATTGTAGAAATGGTTAGATCAGTTTTTGTTTTGTCATTAATGTCAAGCAATTTATTACTAATTTTTATTGTGTTACCATATCTTAAAGAGGAAAATTTAAATGGGTGACAAATATAGATCAGATAATGATGAAGTAATGATGATATAGTTGTTTGCTGCTATACATTTGATTGATTAAGTTGGATATTGCAAAGAGTTAAGTTATGACTGAAATGAGTTACTCTACTGAGCTAGATAGAGTCGGCCGGTATAGAGTTGTATTAGTTGGTTATAATTATTGAACACCGAGAGAAAGTTAAGTTCTAAGCACCGAGAATGAGTTAGACACTGATCAGTGAATGAAGATAGTTAGTGAGTTGCAAAGCAAGTTTACCGAGTACAGGATATTGATTGTAAATGATGATAAGATTGAATTTAATTTGAATCTATGATGATTTGGACGATGATGAGGATTAAAGGAATTTTTTTAAAAGATCTAAAAACAAGAAATTAATTGAGAAGATCTAAGGTGAAGAGTAAGCAGTTAAACCTGATTATGTGAGTTCCAAGAAAAGTTCAAGTTCCGAGGTAAAAGTGAAATGGTTTACCAAGCTAAGGTTTGTGAAGAAAATGATCGAATGACTAAGTGAAAATGATGGAAAACCTAATCAAGGAGATTAAGAGGCAAAAGTATGTCTATATAAATGATGGGAACTAATGAGAGAAGAGCTGCTAGGGAGTTGAATTAAGAAGAAGAAAAATCTGAAGAATGGCATTTACCCTGTAGAGCAGAGAAGTAGAAATAGCAGACTCTAAAGTCTAAAGCGGAGATAAATGGAGTATGTGATGCTAGAATTCAATTGAGAATAAAGTATTTGACCCAAGAAAAGGTAGTTGTTATATTACAGATCAAAGTTTATACTATTGCTTATTAGCATTTGTAACAGAGAAAATCTCTTAACAAAGTAGATTTAACCATCCTATTTGTAAATCCTAGAAGTAGGTGACATTCCAAAAGAGTGTTTAAAGACATCTAAAAAGGCCACTCCTAATAGGGTGAAGATCTTAACAGATCTGAGGTAAATCCTTAACAGGGTCACATCTAGAAAATGTCTTTATAATCTTTAACATGATAAGTTCTTAACCGAGTGTACTTCAGAAGGGTACATTTTTATTGTGGGTCACAATTCCTACACAGGTTTTTCCCATGTTGGGGTTCCTCGTTAAATTTGGTGTTAACTGAGTTTGAATGATTAATTTTCATATTATGAGATGTATAATCTTTTAATTTATTAAGTTATTTGGTGAGTTGGTTAATATTGTATTCAGTCTACCGAGTGAATCAGTGAGATAAGTTTTAAGTATATAAATTTGATTTTGTCAGATTCACCCCCTCTCAGTGGACCAACAAAAAGAAACAAATAATATCACATTCCAACAATCTCCCCCTTTGTTATTGATGGAAATATTCATCAACAAAAAATAAAACAAATAAATATCAACAATGACAAAGGACAAAACTCCCCCTAAAAAACTTACTCCGGTCCCCCTAAGAGGAAGCCACCAAGCATTGATCCAGAAAAGAATAAACATATAACACTCTTGAAAAATGCACACCTTGATGCACATTAGTTCTGACTAGGAAGGGGTAGAACCCCCAACTTCAGCCTGAGATACTCAAAAGTATCCTTGCATAATGGTTTTGTGAAAATATCTGCAATGTGCTCTTTTTTGGGTACTGTAACCACCTGAATTTGGTCTGTACCGACCATAGACCCTATTTTCCCTAGGTGTGATCATACCCCCTATTATGTCAAGACAATGTTACTTTGGCATAATTTATTATTAAATCATATTTAATGTCCTAGGTGATTTTTATCACTAATTTATATTA
>MU226807.1:756574-773287 GCA_018584345.1 Thuja plicata
TTGTGTCTTCCACAAAAACAAGGGACACAAGACTAATAATTGTCTCAAACTTAAGCATGTCATCCAAGACCTCATCGAAGGAGGTAAGATCAAAGTTGATGGACATACTACCAATGAGGATCATACAACATTCAACAAACCCTTTCCTAATTATAATCAAGGAGAGACATCTAAAGGGAAAGGTAATGAGGTAAATTACACCTATTCAAAAAATTACAATGTGATTAATATGCTTTACATTAAGACTGAATCCATCAATGTGATCATAATTAAAGGTGTCCCATCCCATTCAAATGTTGTAACACGGAGCCAAGCACAGGTTACAATCAAAGGACCTCCAAAATTGACATCAACATCAAAGGTTCCTATTATAACTATTCCTAAACCAGTAGCAAAACACGTGGTCACTATCCCTGGAGAAAAATATAACTTGGTAGACCAATTGCAATGAACCTCTGCCAAAATTTCTATTTTTGAGTTACTCTTGAGATATCTACGGTACATAGGGAAATCCTAGAACAAGCCCTACACGCTGCTAATGTTCCAAAATATATTGACATAGACAAGTTTCAAGCAATGGTCAATCACATCTCAATGCCATATTACCTCTCCTTTTCTGAAGAGGATGACAAGTCATTGACCCATCCACACAATCAACCCCTCCATATTGAAGTCCTTATTTATAAATCTCATGTTAGACACGTGTTGATAGATGGAGGTGTAGGATTGAATATCTACACACTGGATCTAATCAGGAGACTAGGTCTCTCAGAACAAACAATTGACACTAGAAACAAGATAACCATCAAAGCTTATGATGAGGAAGAAAGATCCTCCAGAGGTCTTATTGCTCTACTTATCAAAGTCGGACCAATTGAGAGGAATGTCATATGTCAAGTTCTGGATTTACCATTGGCCTACAATATCCTAATAGGGAGACCATGGATTCATGAAATGCAAGTTGTACCATCCACTTATCACCAATGCATAAAATTCTCACATAATAGGGTGGAAGTGATGATTCCTGTAGATGCTAACTACACTTGCAAAAATATCAAAGTAGGTAGTATGATCCCACACAAAAAAGAGGCTATAGATGTAGATGCTCCTAAAAATACCAAGGACATGGTTATGAAGGGTTTTAGAAAAACCTTGAAACTTCAAGAAACAGGTATTGGAGAGTACAAGTTGGACCTGACTCCCTCGCTGATAGAACTTCTGGTGTCACCAAGATCCTATGGAAAACCTTCCTCAACATTCACACCTATAGCATCCAAAGAACCAGAAGTACACAAGGCAACTGACATGATAAAGGCATCCACATCTTCTTCAGATAACATAGAAGAACAGGCAGTCTGGGACTGGCTTTACAAAGGAGAACCGGTGGAATCTGAGATCAAACATATGAAAATATCCCCAGAATAGTATGGAAAGGGATATGATTTCCTCACAAAAATGGGTTACAAAGGAAAGGGACCTCTAAATGACATAGGACTTGGTTTTAATACTAAAACTGATAAACCCGCTTTGATAGAGAGTCTGCACTCAGATAAAGGGAGTGATGAAACAGATGAACTAGAGCAATGGTCCTATAAAAGATTGTTATATGTTGGTGCACAAGACCCTAACTACCAAGGAGAATGCTATGTACCTAGCTTTGAGGTACCACAGGATCTTCACACTCCTTTTCTAGCACAACCTCCCATTCAAGAGGTAGGAGACACCATAGAGACAATCACTCAAGAGATACCCCAGCCACAGAATTTACATCCTAACTGGGGGAAATTAGTCACAATTTCACATGTCCTTGATCTACCCCACTTTGATCTACAAAAAGCTAATCAAGTACATCAAATAACCATTGCTGAATACTTAAACAGATCTGATGATGATGTCACAGACTCTCATGACTATGAATGGGATCATCTATCTATTGCTTCTGAAGATATTGGAATAGATACAATTCACATGTTTGCAGCTCCCTCAGCTCCTAAAAAACAATCTGACACTCCTCTTAATGATACTAATCCTCCTGAAGCAAAAGAAGATCTCCTTCCCATGATCATTGATGAAGACACAGGTGAATACATAAGCCTGGAAGAATTTCATAGGCCACAAGCAGGAAAATTCCATTTACAGAGAGATGATGATGAGATCTCTACTGACGAGTCACTAGAGTTTGATCCACATATGACTAACAATGACCCTTTTAACAATGATCTTACTCTTATTGATCTAAATATTAAAGAAATTAACTTAACAGATCATGTCATGTCGGTTAATGGTCTTGATGCTAACACGATGCTATCCTTCCTAGAATCTGACTCCCTAACATTGGTATTTCTAGACCTAATTGATTGGACTGAAACATATCCTACTCCTATCCTTGAATTTTCCAATGACCACTCCCTAGCTTTTTATCTCAATGCTTGTGAATCTTACCCTTCTTCCACCAATGCAAGGAGCGAGAACATGTCACAAGAGGATATCAAGTTTCTTAGTCACAACTAAAAAATAAAAAGAAAAAGTGGATTGATGGTGAAAACCACTATGTGGCAGTATTAGATCCCAAAATAGTAAAGAAAAAATATGCATCGAATGGTGAAAACCTCTTCAAGGCGCCAAAGGATGAGACTCTTGATATCCTCCCTGAACACTTTCAGGAAAGATCTTTGGTATTGATTGAACCAACACAACTAGTAAACTTGGGCACTGTTGAAAATCCTCAAATAGTTCATCTAGCACAATCTTTATCAGAAGAAGAGAAGGTACAATTCACAGAGTTCCTAAAAGAGAAGAAGATCAACTATGCATGGTCTTACACTGATATGCCAGGGCTAGATCCTAATGTCATCATGCACCACTTGTCTATACCTCCTGGGATCAAGCCCATAAAACAAAAACTTAGAAAGATGCATCCTCATGTTGTATTATTGGTAAAAGCAGAGCTAGAAAATTTGTTAAAAGATGGATTTATTTGAGTCATTGCCTATGTAGGGTGGATCTCCAATGTGGTCCCCGTTTCTAAATCTAATAAATCTATCAAGATCTATACAGACTTCAGAGACCTAAACAAAGCATATCCAAAAGATGATTTCCCTCTACCAAACATTGACATGATCATAGACCTTACAACAGGCTACTAGATGTATTCATTAATGGATGGATTCTCGGGCTATAATCAAATCAAGATCACCCCTAAGAATCAAGAGAAAACTGCATTCACATGTGCATGGGGCACCTTTTGCTGGAATGTCATTCCTTTCAGGTTAAAGAACGCCGGTGCAACATATCAATGAGCCATGACGACAATATTCCATGACATGATGCACAAGAACATGGAGGACTATGTCGATGACACATTGGCTAAATCCAAAGAAAGAGGTACTCACATTGTTGATTTTAGAAAGATATTGGATCGAATGGAATAGTTCCAACTCAGGCTCAATCTGAAGAAATGTGCCTTTGGAGCCTAATTAGGCAAGCTCCTAGGATTCATAGTATCAATAAAGGGAATCGAGGTAGATCCTGCAAAGGTAAAAGCTATTCTAGAGATGACTCCTCCATGTAATATCAGTCAAATGAGGACGCTACTCAGGAGACTCCAGTCTATCAGGAGATTCTTGTCCCAACTTGCAGATAAGGCACAACCCTTTACTAAGTTACTACATAAAGGGGTTACATTCAAATGGGATGAACACTGTGAAGCAAACTTCAAATAATTGAAGGGGTACCTGGCTAATCCACCTATTCTTATGGTGCCTACTCATGGAAAACCCTTACTCCTATACATTTCAGCAACAACTACATCCCTAGGAGTATTATTGGTGCAAGAAGATGAAACAAAGAAAGAACGAGCTATCTACTACATTAGTAGAACACTAGTCACTTATGAGCTCAATTATAGCATTATTGAAAAAGAATGCTTAGCAGTCATCTTTGCATCACATAAATTGAGACACTACATGCTCTCTCATACAGTGAAATGCATTGCTAAGATTGATCCTCTAAAGTATCTTTTGAGTAGAAGAGCATTAACAAGACATTTAGCAAAATGGAACCTAATTCTAAGTGAGTTTGACATTGAATATGTTGAATGATGAGCTATCAAGGGACAGGTGCTTGCAGATTGATTGGTTGATTCACCACTCCACGATGATGAACCTTTACTAATTGAATTCCTTGATGAAACAATCATGCATCTCACTGACCATCCCTGGAAGATGTACTTTGATGGTTCATTCACTCAACAAGGATCTGGAGCAGGGGTCCTCTTCATAACTCCACAAGGATACAAGATTCCCAAATCTTACAAATTGATGTTTCCATGCACCAACAATATCTTAGAATATGAAGCATTGGTCAATGGCCTCAAGCTAGCCATGGAATGGAAAATCATAGAGTTACACATGTATGGTGACTCCCAACTAATTATCAATCAAGTCAATGGGGAGTAACAAACAAAAGATGAAAAGTTGATGCCCTACAAGCAAATAGTTGATGATCTAAAGAAGTACTCTGTCTTCGTCGCCTTCCAGCAAATACCAAGATCAAAGAATAAGGCTGCAGATGCTATGGCTACCTTAGCATCCATGTTACAACTAGAGGAGCATCAATTCTTCTTTAACTTCTTGGTGGAAGAAATATCCTATCCTTTCTTTGATACCCCTGAATACCAAGTAATATGTACCTTGACTACCCCAAATCAATCGTGGTATGCCAGTATCATTGCTTACCTTTCTGACCAAACCATTCCTGCCAATTTATCCAGAAATGAGAAAAGATCCCTGATTAGGATAGCATCATGTTACGTACTCATAACTAACAACCTATATCAACGCAGTCTCGATGGTACACTTCTTCAGTGTTTAGAACTCAAAGAGTCTGATCTAGCATTAAAAGAAGTCCACGAAGGTGTATGTGGATCACACTCGAACTACTTTTCATTAGCCAAGAAACTGCTCAGAGTAGGCTATTATTGGCCTACCATAGAGAAAGATGCTATTTAGTTATCAAAAGCATGTCTTAAATGCCAGACACATGGAAACCTTATTCATGGTCCTGCCAGAGAACTTATACCTTTCATAACACATTGGCCATTTTAGCAATGGGCCTTTGACTTGGTTGGACAAATATATCCCAACTCTTCAAATAGACACAAGTTTATCATTACGGCCACTGAGTATTTCACAAAGTGGGTCAAAGTCATGCCACTAATCAAAGCCACTGGCAAACAGGTGGCTATGTTCATTCTGAACTACATTATTTGTAGATATGAGATACCCTCTTCAATTATGACAGACAATGGGGGCCAATTTAAAAATCAAGACATTGATGACCTTTGTGAACAGTTTCATATTACTCAACATTGCTCCTTAATCTATTATCCTCAAGGTAATGGATAGGCCAAGGCATCAAACAAGAATATTCTCAAGATTCTACACGGAACTGTAAGCAAGTCCAACAGAGATTGGTATCTACAACTGAATCCAGCACTATGGGCCTACAGAACAAGTATAAAAACACCATCTGGAGCCACACCATTTTCTATAGTCTATGGCGTTGAATCAGTATTACCCATTGAGGTTGAAATCCCATCTTTGTGGATAACTTTACAAGGACTGGTTACTAACGAGCAATACCACATAGATAGGATAAATTCACTAAACCTACTAGATGAGCACAGACAACAAGTGTTCGATCACCTCAAAGTGTATCAAGAATGTATGTCCAAAGGTTACAATAAAAAGGTCAAACCACACAAATTTGAAGTAGGAGATCTCATCCTCAAGGAGAATCCTAAGAACCAGCCTAACAGAGAGCAGAAAGGAAAGTTTGAACCTAACTGGCTGGGACCTTATGTTATCACTGCTACTTTTGGGACTGGAGCTTATCAATTAGCTACACCCGAGGGAGACGTTCTTCCAAACCCTATCAACACTCTACATTTGAAGCGGTTCTGCACCTAATGTTTGGCTAGCAGAGCCTGTATAGCAAATTTTTTTTGCAAAATACCAAAAACATTTAGAAAATTGATCCTGAAGAAATCCAAAAATAGTGGAAAAGGTCCTACAAAATGGGTATCCTTGGTGAAAACCTAGTAAACAGGCACCTTGATACTACAAAAAACATTCAAAAAAGAAAAAATAGAAAAAAAAAATTGAAAAAGAAGAAAAAAGTGCCTTGATGAGAACCTGGTAAAATAGGCATCTTGGTAGCAAAAAAAAAAGAGAAAAGATCTTGCCAAGTGGTGAAAACCTGGCAATCAGGCGTCACTTGTGTTCTGCGCTCCATCTATAAATGCACTACTTATACTAGGCCTTCATAATTTTTCCTATGCTTGTACGCTGACTTCATCTTCCTAAATAATTATCTTATCCTCGCTTGGGATTCATCTATCTTTACGTCTTAGGGATAATTCATTCTACACTGGGGGCATCTTTGCTGGCATAGTCAGTTGCGTTTGCTAGATTTCTCTAGGCTGGTTTACCTCACGGACACAATCTTTCTTGACACATGAAAAACAATGCCACTTTCAAAAACAAGGGTGCCTTTTCACAACATCAGACATGACATTTACATTAATGGAGGTCCTACAAATTCGTATTGGATCGAAAATAGGAATGGATTATCCTACCAATGCACATACATGGAACACCATATTGTTAGTATTACAATTTTTTGATTTATGAATCTCTATTGTGTTTGACATATGAATGAACAGGTACTACTTAAACACATAGTTGGTTAATGGTTTTATTATGGTTCTTTTATGTCTTGATGATGTTTTCAACTAGGGGTATCTAAGTAATTATAAATTTTATTTGATTGATTCTCAATTGATAATTTATTATGTCTTCTTAGTTGCTCAATGACGTCTGTGCAAAGACAAAGACTCACAAGGATAGGAGGCATAATGTTTTCTTGATTTTTTCTGTATGATGATTGTTCCAAATGATCCTATAAATTTCACCTGACTTGGATGTTTATGGTAAGAGCTGCCACTATGGGTGGATAGCCACATATATCTTGATCTTTGTTATGTGTAAACTACGGTGAATTTGACACAATTTCCTTGTCTATTTTCTCATCTAGATTCTCACTAAGGTATATGAATCATAATGTACCCAAGGTTATGAATTTTCAAATTCATTGCGGGTCCAATATCTTTCCTTACTTAGAATCTGGTATATTAAAAGGAAGGTGACTATTTTTATCCTGGCTTCTATGCCTTGATGCCTAAGTCTATTTCTGACATTTAAATAAAACATAGTATTCATACTTTTATAATATCAGTGGGTATTAGTGATGGTTGTACTATCAGATGGTATCCATTCCAAAACTGCCCAATGATGATAAAAATGTTCCAATATTTGCTAATCAGTGAGAAGTCCTAAGAGTCTGCATATAGCTGCATTTAGAGATTGCATGATGAATTTTTGAAAGAAAAACATAAGGATTTGAGCTCAAACTCCTTTCTATTTATAATTCATCTGAAATCCAAGTTTATTACTAATACCCATGCTTCCCAAAATCTTTGATCTATCAAGAACAAAATTGAACTCATATTTTCAATGTGATTAACTTGGTACTTGTGTGTTTACTCTTAAATGCACCCCCGCTCCTTCACTTCTTCTACTCTGTTCTGTTATGCCCTGCATCCCTGTCCCTATATTTTGTGTGCAAAATGTTGGGTCCCCCCTTTTTTTTTTTTTTCTTTTGCTTTGCTTTTTGCTGCGGCCTTGCCTTGTCTTTCTTTTCCTTCTTGTCTTCTTTCTCCAGGGTTTTCTTCCCTGGAGTGTGTCGTTTCCTTGGTTTGTTTTTCCCCTCCGGGATCCCAGATCCCAGAGGTTGCCTTTTGATTGGAAGCTTGATTCCGGACTCTGGGATTCTTTGTGATAATGTTCCTAAATCTTAAGAACATCATCGTAAGGAATCCCCGGGCCCGGAGTTCGGGTGTTTTTCTTAGCCTAAAATCTCTGGAGTGAGGAGGATTACTTTTTACCGTGGGTATAAATAGACTCGCCTGTCATTATCAAACTTACCACAATTGAAATCTTCGAGCACTTAGAGAGAAATAGAGCGATTTTCAAAGCGAATAGCAAAGTAGTTACAGAGAAATTTGTGATAATCAAAGCTAAACACCTTCTACTATTCTCAGACGCACGCTAGTGCTCCGTGGTGGTGATCTTGACAGCTTGGCGATTCGAAGTTGTTGCAAAGCTCTCCTGGTAATCTTTCCCTTCCTCTGCCTTCTGCATTTTCAGGTTGGTTTCTCTGCTTCCCTCCTCTTCGCTTTGCTTTCGTTTCCTGGTATTCTTTGGGTTTGCTTTTCTTTGTTTTCGTTTGCTTTGTTTTTGTTTTCTTTGTTTCTTCGGTCTTCTGGTTTTGCCACTTGCTGGTGGCTTGGCTCTGCCAGAAGGTTGTCCGCCTTCTGTGCAGATGTAGATAGTCTATAAATAATTTGTAAGTAGCCTGAAAATAGCATGTACATAATGTAAGTAGCTGTATATTCTTGTTTCAGCTTTGTCTGGTTTTTTTTTCCTCGGAGTCGCCCGTGTGTATATTCATGTATATATGTATATTTCTATAGGTAACCCTTGTATATCTCCCTCCTTTCCATGTATATACCCCTCGGCTCTCTGTGTATCCTTCTGGGTGGCTCGACGAGCTGGTCAAGTCGCCCTTGCTGTTGGTTTTTCACTTCAAGTTTACTTCGAGGCAGAAAATCACCTATTTGAAACTCGGCTCTTGGCTGGTTTCAAACAGGCAGTTTTCTCTCTCCTCCATCAAGGCTGTCAGAGCCTCATTTATTTCCCATGCGTGAAATTACTTCTGGCCAAGTGGCTTTCCCTTTTCGCACGTTTGAATAGTTGGCTCCGCCGCCAGTGCCATCCCATCCATTCAATGCTAGCGCACGTGGCGTCCACGTGGACCCGCTTCCACATTCTTCTTTATTAACGGTAATTTCTTCGAGCCTCGAGCCTCTTTCCACCATTCATCCCATGTCTTCGTCAAGTGTGATACAATTTCCTGGACCCAGAGATACAGTGAAAAATTCTAAGTTTATGTTTTTCTTTTCGGATACTTATGCGAAAAACTAACTTTTCAGGAAAAGAAAACGGCGCGGTGGTAAGAACTCCTGACCCCAGAGTTATTGTTTTATTTTGATAAATATATTTTGACGGTCTCTTTGTCTCGCAGGTCCAGACTTTACTTTACAATCATGTCTGAAGCATCCACCTCATCTCCTCCCGGAAGTCCGGAGTTGCCATCCACAACCGAGACCAGGGCAGCGGCAAAGTCAAAAATAGAGAAGGCCCTGGAAAAGCTGCCCCTCACCATGAAGTATATGTAGGGTGAGGAGATTGTGGGCTCAAAGATTGAGTCCCAGGTAAAATTGATGACCGACCCCAGTGTCGGGACTTGGGCAGAAATGCAGGCCCTAGTAAAGATAATGCACATCCAGCGTCAGGCTGGAGACAAAATTGCAACCAACGTCGGAGGTTCCGGAATTCTCCGGGCGGCTTTCTTCCCATGCTCCATGTAGTCTCCGGAGCTTGTTCTTACTCTGCCGGCTCACTATAACTCTTCTTTCCGGGCCGTCATGCTAGCACCTGTGGAACCTACGGGATTCCCCACTCCACTGGTGTCACTTGACCCAGTTACTTTCCAAGCGGGCCTGGACATCCCGCAATTTGCTAGGTCCTCGGTGGTCACAAGGATAGAGGCCTTGAAACAATTCAACCAACTAGAGGATGTCGCTCGAGCGTACATGAACATCAACTGGATGAAGGTCCTGAAGAGGGATCCAAAAAGAATGAAGATAGATATCCCCCGCTCCGAATTCAAGGAAAGCATCCAAATGGGGATGATAGCATTGGCCCGGGTATTTGGGCAGCCCTCCACCCAGGAATTTGCAAAGTGGATGTACTATTTCCTCCTGGGCATCTCCACTAAGGGAGAGTTCTTCAACTGGGCGACCATTATCTCCAATCATGTCGACTCCCAGTTCCTCTAGCTGAACGAGAAGAAGAAGTTCTACATGACTTCTTATGTTTTCTGGGTTTTGGCCCAACAAAGGCCCCACTCTAATGGCCTACATACAGATGGTGTTCTCAGACTTGGCTAGGGACAGAAAGCACCGTGGGACCATTTCCCACAGATCCAGTGGGAAGCCAGCTTCCCCAGTTACTGCCGGGTAAACGACTCCTTCGTTAACTACCATTTGCTCACGCCCACCTAGGATGCCAGATACCGCCTGTCTACTGAGGCGATGAAATTGGTTAGTAGTTATGGGCACTACTACATCCAGTTCCAGCAGCACACTTACATTAGGGTCGTCGGCTTCTCTGGGAAACCCTACTTGTTGCCCAAACATTGTAGGGACAAGATCGTGCTGCTAGAATATTGCCGGCAGATGATGGAATTACATGCCCTCTTGGCCCATAAAAAGGTCCCAAATATTTCATTCCCAATCTCGTCTGGGAACTACACCTGCAATCTGGCCGCAGCAAAGGAGGCAGATAATGAGCTTCAATGTTACAACTTGCAAAAATTTTATCTGGCGCGAAATTTTTTTGATCCGCATGGCAGAATTGCAACGGCACTGCCCCGAGCTACGGACCCCCACCATGCACACATAGAAGACTTCTTGGTAGATCGCCAGGATGATATGGATGTGCGCAGCTGGCATTACGATAGAATGATGACTAGAATGATGCAGGAGCTAAAGCTCCGGAGGTTCCTGGTGGGATTTTTAGACGACGCCCCCACCATAGATCCCCAGTACAAAGAAAAAGGGATCGACAAAATGCCACTAGCACCAATGAATTGGGCTATTCAAGAGGACCACACAATTGAGGACTTCACTCAGGAGGTGGTCAAGAGAAGTCATGCCTATTTCAAAAAGGCATGCCCCGGGAGTACGCGCCTAGCCTCCAAGTCGGTAACAAAAGCACCACCACCGATACCAGGGTTGACTCCGGGGGCTGGGACTTCTGCGCAAGGCGCAGATAAAGGAAAGGGGATAGAGACAACTCCCCCGTGTAGCAAGTCCCCATCCAAAAATAGATTAGGCAATCTCTAGTGGCCTCCCAACAAATGAGGGTGCAGTTGATCACAAGGCTTTCGACTCCCCCGCTAATGGCCGGACTAATTCATCCTCCTTCCTCCCTATCGTTGGCAGCCTTAATGGCGAACACGACGGGGGTGGATCCTCTGGAGGAAGCAGCAATAGCCGATGCGGGGCCACCTTAGATCACCCAAAGGAAGAGAAAGCACATCAAACCCAAGGCAGAACCGGCGTCGAGGGCTTCCCTCACAAAAGAAGTGGAAATCCTTTCTTCTAGTTCCCCGGAACCAGAGAAGGAAACAAAACAAGCAGACATCCCAGCCAGTCCCCCTCCAGAAGAGGAGTTTGACATTTTTACAGCTGATGAGTTAATAAATCTGCAAGGCGACGATACACAAGCGGGGACAGAAATCCCAGAACAAGAACAGGAGGCTGTGGAACCGGAAGACCGGGAAGAAGAAACTATGGGACAAGAAGAGCAACGAATAGAAGAAAAGAGGCCAGAACCAGAGATTATCTCCGGGGCCTCAGGAACAGAAGGTCCGGGAGTGGGCCAACAACTGCCGAGTGAACCAAAGCCATCCGCTGGGGAACCCAGACCTGGAACTTTAGGACCAACCGTAACCCTAGCTGCCTCGTTCCCAAGGCCACTCCCGGGGGAAACCTTTGGGTGGGTAATCACAGCGGCCCAAACTCTGAATCTTGGCCCGATACCGCCCCTACTATCTACAGATGAAGCAGAAGAAGAGCAGCATGAAGAAGAGATCCCCGAAGAAGCCGATCAAGGTCTAGACACATCAATTGACATCAGAGACCAGGCTGAGGAGATAGAAATTGAAGATGTCGCTATAGAAGAGGTTCCGGCAGGGAGGGAAACGGAGGAAATGCCTGTTGAAAAGGAGCAGCCACCACCGGATACCGGGAGAGGATCTAAAGAATAAAATCTAGTAGGAAGGCCACCTCTCCCACCTCTGTGGTTGGCAGAGAGCAGAAAAAGGAAAGCCCAATCCGCTCCAACAGTCCCCATCTCCCTGGCCGAAATGATGGCCTTGGCTCAGGCCCCGCCAAAAGCAAAGAAGGCCCGGACAGTTCATACCCTTCAAACTGGGCCGAGCGGAGAAACAGTTGCAAAGGTGGCAACACCTCCCCCAGACGCCGATGAAGTGACTGTGGATCCTGCAGATTACAATATCGCAGAGGTATCCTTGGGCAAAAGAGGAAAGCAGGGTGAAGTGGACCTGCTAAAGGAAGCGACAAGGGCAGTGGAGGCCCGATATGAAAAAGAGGCCCAGAGGCTCAAGACAGAAAAGAAAAAGAGTGCAAACCTCATGGGGTTACTTACAGAGCTGGACCGACCCCTCAATGCCGTCCTTCCACAGACCTCCACATCAGAGGAATTACCGCAGAGCGATATAGACTCCCTACGAGTAATGAAGAAAAAGGCCATGGCAGTAGACGATTGGGTCGCTCTACAAATAGGAAACACCAGGCGTTTCCTAGCAGCCACTCTCCCAGATTTATATACAGCCTGACAGATTATTTTACAAGTGGAAGCGCTGATTGAGAAGTGGGAGAGTGATGCTGAGAATTACCAGGTGTGGAAGGTAGAGTTCGAAGAGCTCCTCACCCTGGGAGAAGATATAATCTCCGAATCTGGAATTCTGGGTGAGGAATCATTTGATTTCGTAAAAGCTCAGCACTCCAGACTGGACCTCACATTGGAGGTAACCAAGCAACTGGTAGAGTCTTTACAGGAAAAGGTAAACAAAATGGAGTATTATTTTAATTTATACAAGTCATTTGTAATAAAAGCTTCCGGGGTTGATCCCCTTGCTACAAATACTTACACCCCCGAGGAGTCAGTTTTGGAGAATTTTGATGAAAGGATGGCATCCCGGTATCAATCCCCGGAGGGGATGGATGGGGCCCAAATGGAAAAGCTGACCAAAATGGTGCTTAAGGGCCATGATGTCGCAAGAATGTCGGATGAATTCAGAAATAATGTTTCGGACCTGGCGGAACAAGTTGAAGTGGCCAGACATAGAAGGGCCAGCCTAAGGAAAATTGATGAAGATGGTATTTTCCACATCCTTCAGGCCTTCAATGATAATAAACAGCCTTGAGCATTCTCTGGGAACCGGGGAAACTTGAGCATTAAACATTCTTTATTCTTTTGGGGATGTAAGTTCCCGGATCCCGGAGTTCCGGATCCAAAATTTTGTATTCTTTAAAGTGATCCGTGTCCTGGTCCCCGAGGCCAACCAGTCACTTTCAGAGGCGGTTAATAAAGACTGTCAGAGGGTAGTTGGGCATATCAAGAGGCATTGGCTCGGTAGTTGGTTTCTGACAGGGTGATCTTCTCGAGGCGCCATTCAAAGGTACACCTGACACATTGGAAACAGGGTGCCACATTTCCCATTTATGAGGTATGTAGCCTCGGTCCCCGGGGGACCTACTTTCTCCTTTCTTCTCTCTGGCTCTCTTCCCGAGGCCGATTCTTCCAATGTATATTTTGGTCTTCTTCTTCTGACATGGTAGACCTATTCCGTCTCCAGGTCTTTTGTAGGGTGGCGCAGGTAGTACCGGCCCCCAGATATTGTATTTTATTAAAGAGCAGTAAAATAGGGTTAGGGTTAGAGAGTTGTATAAATAGGCAAATCGGCCCATTTCCAAGGGTCGGCAAAATTGATGATTTTGTTATCCATAAGAAATAGAAAAGTAATTTCTGGTTTTAGTTGCAGAGCTCAATGCTCCATTGTTCCGTTCTTGGTAGTTAGATGCTCCCTTGGAGCCACGATTGTATCACGCACCAGTGCTTGCTGGACTAAAACATCAATGAAGAAGGAAGGATTCTTTGCAATGAAGTTGTTAATGTCTCTGCTTCTGAGTTAATGGTATTTCATGTTTTAATGTTCTGTATGTCCTTCACTCTGATATGTTAAAGTAGATTAACGACCTCTTTATTTTCGCTACTGATAAAATGCTGACTGATGGTTGTGTATTTCTTCGGTATTTAGTGTAGTCTTTCAGAGTGTTGTTGATGTTCCATACTTTTCAGCATGATTGTAGTTAGATAAACGTTTCTAACCCTGCAGGATCTTTTTCATTTTATTCGTTAAGTGTGAATGCTCCAGGAAACCCTCGCTATTCTGAATCTCTGGAGGAATGAGTTGAAATAACCAGCTATCCCCCTCAAAAATAGTCACCTCTCCCAACCGAGCCCTGCACCGTCGTGACCCAACACCCAGGTGATTGAAGGCCCAAAGGATTTATTCCCCCGAACAACCTTTGCAGGCGAAGTTGGCCGATTTCTCTGGACTCCGGAACCCGGTGACAACTTTTGACTGTTGGCGGACCCGATCAGCAAAACCCCGTCAACAGAAAGTGGCGCTAGAAGGAGGGCATGAACTCATCCCCCTCCCAAGATTCCTATTTTACACCTCCTGAAGGTTCCTCGAGTTGTAGTTTTAGGAGACAAGCCTTTAGTGGGATTGGGTCCTTTTCCCTAGCTAAATTTGAAAGAGTCCTTAGGTCTGCCCTGAACCCCGGAAGGTTTGTCAAACTCGAGCCTCCTGCTCGAAAGAAACGGACGTCGAAAGTCATACCAGCCACTGTTGTCTGGGGATCCACCATATCTCCGAATACTCAAACTCCCCAGACGGTCCTGGGAAATAGTACCCAAACTACCCAGCATACAGTTCCCCCAATGGCCGCATATTTTGGAAACACTGGGTCCCCAATGGGCACTTTTTCGGGCGCAATCAATGACTTACCTTCTCACCCGAAGAAGATTTTCCCACGATATGAGCACTTAGGCTCACAGACCGCAGAAGAACATTTACAGGCATACAAAGATGCCATGAATCGACACCGGATCCAGCATGAAGATGTTGTGACCTGCATATTTCCCTTGTCCTTAGGACAAAGCGAGTTGAACTGGTACCTAAACCTTCCCGCCAACTCCATCAACACTTGGCAGGATATGAAAGATGCCTTCTTGGCTACCTTTCACGTGCATGTGGACCCAGCCTGGTCCCATAGCCAGTTCATCTCCATCAGAAAGGAACCCAATGAACCTCTTGCAACATTCAACCATAGGTTCCAGCGTGCCCTGAAGAGGTGCATAGGCCCTTTTGTCCCATCGCCAGATGTTACCATACAGACATACCTTAATGCGATGGACCCTTTCATTGCCACCCTCCTGTGGAGAACAACCGCCCTGAGCGACTGGGATACTTTGGAAAAAGTCTACAACCTGGCCTTAGAATTGTCTCGCGGTCTCAATAAATCCCCGGGAGGGATTGGATAGAACACACCTTTCAACATGATCCCCGGTGGAATTGCATATGATGGGGGTTACAATCCCAATCTGGCAATAGGTTCCCCTTTGATGGCGGTGAATCCCCCGCCACCTTTGATAGACCAACAGGCGCGATATGTCTACCCCTCCCAAACCCAGATGACACTGGGTCCGAAAGTCTTCCCTTGGAATCAGCCACAGCAGACACAACAGACTCAGACACAACCGTTCGGAGTGCCCTTCTTCCAGTCGTTCGCGGCTGGAGGATTGCCACCCTCGACTCTGATTAACCCTGTTGCCTTCCCGGGAAGCCAACAACAGTCACAGCCGTCCCATTGTGACGCTAACACTCAGTTGACCGCCGAGGTTGAGTCCCTCCGGCGAATGCTATCCACCCTGACCATGGACATGGGTCAGCTGAAGGCTAGGTCTTACGCGCCCCAAAACTCAAATTCCCAGAGGGGAAACATCTTCTCTGGCCAACAAAACAACAATACCGGGGGAAGAAGCTTCAACAACGAGCCTCGGCCAAACCAACAACAATGGAATAATAATGCTAACACCGGAGGCCCACCTCCAAACCAAAACACCAACCAAAATGGTGCTGGACCATCCCATTTTACACCAGTTGCAGACTTCCAGCCCATGACTAATTGGTATCGGCTGCACGATACAGGTTCCCACAATGAGGTAAATTGTGCCACTTTGGAGAAAGTCAAAATGATCTCCTAGCTGGACAGGCAAAAATCGCACGATACCGCTCCCCCAGAGCCCCCTGTCCAAGAGCAAACCCACAGTGCCTTCACCTGTGATACCATCTTCTTTGGTACTTCCGGCGAAGATGAAGAAGAATCTAAACTATAGGGATTCTTTGATGAATCCATTCCGCCCTTTGAGGCCAATGCCTTTACCAACCCATGGGCTCCATACAACACCCAGAGCCAGGCGAGTAAAGGACCAGCTTATACGCCTATACCTCCTACCAAAGATACTCCTCCCTGGAGTAATACAACTGATCGACCCATCCCTCCTAAAGGTCCTAGCTCTAACCAAGCAAAGGATCTCGCAGAGGAAAATCACCAGTTCCCAGGAGGAAGATTTGATATCACGAAGGCGTTAGAGAAGACCACCACCTCCATGACCTTGATGGAGGTTTTTTTAAATTTCCCTGAGCAGAATAAGTCCCTTCTGAAGCTCTTAGGGAACCCGGAGGCAGTTAGCCGCCCACCCAAGATCGTCTCCTTCAAAGATGCTAATGTGGCTGTCTTCTAGGGAAATAATGAGGATCCTCCCTTCCTGCTAGGCCTGAACATTTATGGAAAAAATATACACAACTGCC
>MU226807.1:773571-786006 GCA_018584345.1 Thuja plicata
TTGACATCCAAGTGGTGGACATCCCAGAGACTTACAGGATGTTACTAAGTCAGAATTGGTCTAAGTCCTTAAATGGATACTTTTCGACCGACTTCACCCACTTGTGGCTTCCGTGGGAAGGAGAATCTAATCAGTTTCGGGTCAAAAGCGAACCCCGGATGAAACAGGCCCTTACCGAAGTTGGGAGGGTCAATGAAGTCCTTTTCTCTGAATCTTCTCTGGGGGTGTACCGACCTCTTGAAATCTTAACATTCAATTTCATCCCTGGAGAGGATCCCGTGGTATTACAAAGAGCACAAGACTTGGAAGAAAAGGTGAGAGTTGAAGCCAACTCTCAAGGCCCCACAGCGACCCTTGCCACACTCCTATCCGGCACTTGGTGCTGATTGCATTACCAAAAACATTCAGAGCACGAGTGTGAGCCATGCCTATCAATTGCTACCTGGCAACTTGATATCCTCCGGAGTGAACATACAACCGATTCCTCGGGACCCAGTACTTCTACGAGATGTACTCCTTTGGTGCCATCCGCTCGGGAATCACAAACCAAAACACCTCCGGGGATAAATTCCACTTTCACGCCAGTAGTCTGGGAGAAAATCCCCAAGTCTCCCAGCGACAATCCAAAGAAAACTCCCCCTCCCCAGCCCTAGATTACGAACAATGACTTATGGACCCTTAAATTTGACGGGTCTCGATCCAAACAGCGCTGTGGGGCCGGAGTAGAATTAATCAACCCGCGAGGGAAATCCTTCCTCATGTCCTACAAGCTACAATTTAACTATACAAACAATGTCACGGAGTACGAGGCTTTGGTCCTTGGACTCTTGTTCGCACTAAGCAAAGGTATCACCCGCCTCCAGGCTCTGGGTGATTCAGAGTTGGTTGTTAAACAAGTCCGAAGTCAATACACATGTCATGACAAAAGGTTGGCCGCATACCGCAATAGGGCTTGGAGCCTCATTGAAGATTTTGATGGCTTTGGCATTGACCTTATTCCCCGACGCTGGAACTATGTCCCAGATGCCCTAGCCATTTTCGCCAGCACACTTGAGCCAATGGCCGGCTTGCGACTCTGGAGATTTTTAGTTGAGATGGTCCCCACCCCCTCCATTCCAGACAATGTTACTCACTTTCAGGTTTTTGAGGATGACCAACATATCCTGGCCTTCATGGCCAATGTTGGTGTTTTTGAGGACCAGATAGTGGAGGAACGAGACCACGATGACATTGGACAGGGTGATGAAGACGATGGGTTCATGGACTTACCCACCAACACTATCCCTAAGGGGATGGTTGCATTGGAATGAATCTTTGATTCAGACCCTTGGGCCCGTGAGAAGGTATCATCCTCCCCTGAGGGAGGAAATTTGAAAAGGTTAACATCGGCCAGCCCGGCGAAGAGAAGATCATCCACATAGGCACCTCCTATTCCCCTGAGGAAAAGGAGAAGATTCTCGCGGTTCTCTGAGAATACATTGATGTGATTTCCTAGGGATATGAAGATTTAAAGACGTATGACACATCCATCATGACTCATACCATTCCCCTGAAGCCAGGCGCTAAGCCCTTTCAGCAAAAGCAAAGGCCGGTCAACCCCTTGATAAAGCCTCTGATTCGTCAAGAGGTAGAAAAACTACTGTCAGCTCAGATTATCTTTCCAATCTGGCATACTACATGGGTTGCCAACCTAGTCCCAGTCAGGAAGAAAAATGGTGAGATCCGCCTTTGCGTGGATTTCCGAAATTTGAACAAGGCATCTAAAAAAGATAATCACCCTCTCCCCTCCTTGGATGAGGTGTTGCAGATAGTAAATGGATCCCAGATGATGTCTTTCCTAGATGGATATTTAGGATACAACCAGGTCATGGTCAAGTACAAGGATAGAGAGAAAATAGCGTTTACCACCAAGTGGGAAATGTTTGCATATAGAAGAATGCCCTTCGTTTTGATCAACGCAGGGGCTACCTTTCAGAAGGCCATGGACATTGCGTTCGAGGGCCTTGTAAATTGATGCATAATCATCTACATGGATGATTTGACCATCTTCTCCTGGGATAGGCATGATCATGCCACCCACCTCGCTCAGATCTGTGAGAGGTGTCGCCGGTACAGAATATCCCTCAACCCCAAGAAGTGCATATTCGGGGTCACCGAGGGGAAATTGCTAGGGCATATCATCTCTGAGAAAGGTATATCCAT
Organism: Thuja plicata; assembly: GCA_018584345.1. Taxonomy (NCBI): domain Eukaryota; kingdom Viridiplantae; phylum Streptophyta; class Pinopsida; order Cupressales; family Cupressaceae; genus Thuja; species Thuja plicata. The sequence goes on from MU226807.1 coordinate 775,774, forward strand.
AGACCCTGATAGAGTCAAAGCATTGCTGAACTTACAGATGCCTGGTAGCAAGAAAGAAATGTGATCCTTCTTTGGAAATATCAACTTCGTGTGTCGATTCATCACAGGATTCGCAGAGATAGTCAAGCCACTCAACGAAATGATGAAAAAGGATACCAAAATTGAGTGGAGTCCTGAAGAAAAGTGGGCGTTTGCCCAGATAAAACAAACCATAACGGAGGCACCTGTCCTGGCTAGTCTGGACTATTCCCTTCCGTTTTACATTTACTCATTTGCTTCACCGCATTCTGCCGCGGCAGTACTAACCCAAAATGTTAAAGGGGAGGAACGACCAATTGCTTTCATGAGTTCCCCCTTTAAGAACACCAAAGTCCGGTATTCATCATTGGAAAAACAAGCCTTTGCTCTAGTCCACGCCGTGAAGAAATTCCAGCATTATATTCTCCGGAGCAAAGTGCATGCTATCATCCCAGACCAGGCTGTCAAATCTCTGCTGATGCAGAGTGAATTGGGCGAGAGATGGGGGAAATGGATGGCCATCCTCCAGGAATACGATTTAGAGATGCAGCCCATGAAAATAGTCTGAGGCCAGGGACTAAGTTGAACAATAGCAGAAGAGACTCCCCACATAGAATGTCATACTTACACAGTGGATTCCATTACCCAGGATCTGTGGTATACCGATCTGGTGTATTTGCTGCTAAATAACAAATGTCCAGAGGGATTACCTCCCCACAAACACCGTGCCCTATGGATGAAAAGCGCCCATTTCATGATCAAAAACTCTGTGCTTTACCGTCGGAACTATGAGGGAGTGTACCTCTGGTGCATCGATAGGGACCAAGCTGTGAAAATAATTGATGAATTCCATAGACAGTTTGGAATCGGGCATGGTTCAGCTGACGCCACTGCCCATCAGATCCTCTGGGCCGGATACTATTGGCCCTGTATCTTCAAAGATGTTTACGCTCATGTCAAAAAATGCCATACTTGCCAAACTACAGTGCATCGTGAGCATAACCCAGCCATGCCTCTGCAACCAGTCTTTGAGGCTAGGCCCTTTACCCAGTGGGCATTTGACTTCATTAGGGAGATCAACCCCAACTCATTTTCCAACCACCGATACATTCTGACTGCCACTGATTACTGCACTCGATGGTCTGAAGCCATACCTTGTAAAAACAACACGGCGGACATAGTTATCAAGTTCTTGGAAGAAAACATCGTCACAAGGTTTGGAATGCCCTTTGCTTTAGTATGTGACAATGGTCCAGCATTTTCTTTCGCACAATTACTCGAATGGACCTACAACCAAAAGATCACACTGAAGTTCTCCAGCAACTATTACCCCCAGGGAAATGGTGTTGCGGAATCAACGAACAAGAATCTACTTAAGGTGATCAAACATCTGTTAGAACAAAATCCCTGGGATTGGCACCAATAATTGAAATTTTCCCTCTAGGCGGATCGTATTCATGTTAAAGCCGCCCTGGGTACATCCCCATTCCACTTGGTTTACGGTCAGAACCCTGTGTTCCCAGTCAACTTACAAATCCCAGTTTTACAATTTATGCAGGAATTCAACAATAGGGACAACATTGTGGAGGTTCAGCTCCTGAATCTGGTGCGGATGGAGGAACAACAAGACATAGCCCTTGAACATTTCGCGCGTCATCTAGCAGTAGTAAAACAATGGTTTGACAAAAGAACCCAATACAAGGCTTTTCAGATCTCGGATCTGGTCCTGCTGTGGGATAAGGCCCGGGAGAAGAAAGGAAAGCACACCAAGTTCCAATGGCTCTGGCTCAGACCATACTTAATCTCAGAAATCTGCGGGGCAAATACTTACCACCTTAACACCTTGACTGGAGAACCTGTCGCATTACCTGTTAATGGGCAGTTTCTCAAACATTACTTCGAATAAGGGTAAGTTTTTCCAAAGTTGTATTATATGTAAATGTCCCTTTGTAAATAGTCTTGTTGGCTTTCCTCCAAGGCAGTCTCCCCTTTCTTTTGTTTTCGCTATCTTTGTTTGCGCTTTTGGCTTTCTTTTGGCCCTGGTGTTCTGTTCCATCTTGTAGGAACGGGAATGCTTCATATAACTTTGGCTTCTGGTGCGATGCCTCCAGCATGGTCAACTCTAGAATCTATCTTTATCATGGTGGAATCAACCTGGTCTCCGAGATTGTTTGTAGGTTATGGCACATTTTTGGGCAATCTCCATTGGGTGTTGTCTCTGGGAGTCTGGCAATCAGTGAACAATAATAATATAAGGAACAAGTAATCGGACACGCCGGGGGTAGATCGGCTGTACTGGTTGATTGATCCATGTCTGAAAATCCAAAGAAATCCCTTCCGGGTCTGGAGTTTTATCCTCACCAAATATATAAATATAGGTGGATAGGTGAAAGAAGTACCGCCATTTGAATTTTAGTTAAGCTTGGGCTCAATGGTGAAAGAAGTACCGCCTTCCCCACCTGTAAATAAATGAAGTAATGAGGAAAAGCGGGACGAAACTCTGGTCTCCAGGGGAAAAGCAATTAAATTGATGACTGGTTTGATGTAATTAGTACCATTTCTCTATTTCCTCCCAGAGGTCATCGACTTGATTTCCTTCCAAAGCACACATGACACCACTGATGAAAGGCTACGGACTGAATCCTGTGTGGTCGGGTTCTCTCGGATATGCTACTCTCTACTTGTCAAACGCTTCAGAAGGACAATTTGTTCCAGTTGTGCTAACCAGAGATTCTATGATTCTCAAATGCGCTAAGGCATTTGTCCCAGATAGTCACCATTTGTTATGCCCTGCATCCCCGTCCCTACATTTTGTGTGAAAAATGTTGGGTCCCCCTTTTTTTTTTCTTTTGCTTTGCTTTTTGCTGCGGCCTTGCCTTGTCTTTCTTTTCCTTCTTGTCTTCTTTCTCCAGGGTTTTCTTCCCTGGAGTGTGTCGTTTCCTTGGTTTGTTTTTCTCCTCCAGGATCCCGGATCCCGGAGGTCGCCTTTTGGTTGGAAGTTTGATTCTGGACTCCGGGATTCTTTGTGATAATGTTCCTAAATCTTAAGAACATCATCGTAAGGAATCCCCGGGCCCGGAGTCCAGGTGTTTTTCTTAGCCTGAAATCTCCAGAGTGAGGAGGATTACTTTTTACTGCGGGTATAAATAGACTCGCCTGTCATTATCACACTTACCACGATTGAAATCTTCAAGCACTTAGAGCGAAATAGAGCGATTTTCAAAGCGATTAGCAGAGCAGTTACAGAGAAATTTGTGATAATCAAAGCTTAACACCTTCTACTGTTCTCAGGCGCATGCTAGTGCTCCGTGGTGGTGATCTTGACAGCTTGGTGATTCAAAGTTGTTGAAGAGCTCTCCTGGTAATCTTTCCCTTCCTCCGCCTTCTGCATTTTTAGGTTGGTTTCTCTGCTTCCCTCCTCTTCGCTTTGCTTTCATTTCCTGGTTTTCTTTGGGTTTGCTTGTCTTTATTTTCATTTTATTTGTTTCTCTATTGTTTCTTCGGTCTTCTGGTTTTGCCGCTTGCTGGTGGCTCGGCTCTGCCAGAAGGTTGTCCACCTTCTGTGCAGATGTAGATAGTCTGTAAATAATTTGTAAGTAGCCTAAAAATAGCATGTACATAATGTAAGTAGCTGTATATTCTTGTTTCAGCTTTGTCTAGTTTTTTTTCCGCGGAGTTGCCCGTGTGTATATTCATGTATATATGTATATTTCTATAGGTAACCCTTGTATATCTCCCTCCTTTCCATGTATATACCCCTCAGCTCTCTGTGTATCCTTCTGGGTGGCTCGATGAGCTGGTCGAGTCGCCCTTGCTGTTGGTTTTCTGCTTCAAGTTTGCTTCGAGGCAGAAAACCACCTGTTTGAAACTCGGCTCTTGGCCGGTTTCAAACAGGCAATTTTCTCTCTCCTCCATCAAGGCTGTTAGAGCCTCATTTATTTCCCATGCACGCAATTACTTCTAGCCAAGTGGCTTTCCCTTTTCGTGCGTTCGAACAGTTAGCTCTGCCGCCAGTGCCATCCCATCCATTCAATGCTAGCGCACGTGGCGTCTACGTGGACCCGCTTCCACATTCTTCTTTATTAACGGTCATTTCTTCGGGCCTCGGGCCTCTTTCCACCATTCATCCCATGTCTTCGTCAAGTGTGATAAAATTTCCCAGACCCGGAGATACCTTAAAAAATTCTAAGTTTATGTTTTGTTTTATTTTGATAAATATGTTATGACGGTCACTTTGTCTCGCAGGTCCGGACTTCACTTTACAATCATGTCTGAAGCATCCGCCTCATCTCCTCCTGGAAGTCTGGAGTTGCCATCCACAACCGAGACCAGGGCAGCGGCAAAGTCAAAAATAGAGAAGGCCCTGGCAAAGCTGCCCCTCACCATGAAGTATATGTAGGGTGAGGAGATTGTGGGCTCAAAGATTGAGTCCCAGGTAAAATTGATGACCGACCCCAGTGTCGGGACTTGGGCAGAAATGCAAGCCCTAGTAAAGATAATGCACATCCAGCGACAGGTTGGAGACAAAATTGCAACCAACGTCGGAGGTTCTGGAATTCTCTGGGTGGCTTGCTTCCCATGCTCTGTGCAGTCTCTGGAGCTTGTTCTTACTCTGGCGGCCCACTATAACTCTTCTATCCGGGCCGTCATGCTAGCACCTGCGGAACCTACGGGATTCCCCACTCCACTGGTGTCCCTTGACCCAGTTACTTTCCAAGCGGGCCTGGGCATCCTGCAATTTTCTAGGTCCTCAGTGGTCACAAGGACAGAGGCCTTGAAACAATTCAACCAACTGGAGGATGCCGCCCGGGCGTACATAAACATCAACTGCCTGAAGGTCCCGAAGAGGGATCCAAAAAGAATGAAGATAGATATCCCCCGCTCCGAATTCAAGGAAAGCATCCAAATGGGGATGATAGCATTGGCTTGGGTATTTGGGCAGCCCTCCACCCAGGAATTTGCAAAGTGGATGTACTATTTCCTCCTGGACATCTCCACTAAGGGAGAGTTCTTCGACTGGGCGACCATTATCTCCAATCATGTCGACTCCCAGTTCCTCCAGCTGAATGAGAAGAAGAAGTTCTACATGACTTCTTATGTTTTCTGGGCTTTGGCCCAACAGAGGCCCCACTCCAATGGCCTACTTATAGATGGTGTTCTCAGACTTGGCCGGGGACAGAAATCACCGTGGGACCATTTCCCATAGATCTAGTGGGAAGCCAGCTTCCCCAATTATAGCCGGGTAAATGACTCCTTCGTTTACTACCATTTGCTCACGCCCACCCGGGATGTTGGATACCGCCTGTCTACTGAGGCGATGAAATTGGTTAGTAGTTATGGGCACTACTACATCCATTTTCAGCAGCACACTTACATTAGGGTCGCCGGCTTCTCTGGGAAACCCTACTTGTTGCCCAAACATTGTGGGGACAAGATCGTGCTGCTGGAATATTACCGGTAGATGATGGAATTACATGCCCTCTTGGCCCACAAAAAGGTCCCAAACGTTTCGTTCCCAATCTCCTGTGGGAACTACACCTGCAATCTGGTTGCCGCAAAGGAGGCAGATAATGAGCTTCAATGTTACAACTTGCAGAAATTTTATCTGGCACGAAAATTTTTTGATCCGCATGGTAGAATTGCAACGGCACTGCCCCGGGCTGCGGACCCCCACCACGCACACATAGAAGACTTCTGGGCAGATCGTCAGGATGATATGGATGTGCACAGCCGGCATTATGATAGAATGACGACCGGAATGATGCAGGAGCTAAAGCTTCAGAGGTTCCCGGTGGGCTTTTCATACGACGCCCCCACCATAGATCCCCAATACAAAGAAAAGGGGATCGACAAAATGCCACTAGCGCCAATGAATTGGGCTATTCAGGAGGACCACACAATTGAGGACTTCACTCAGGAGGTGGTCAAGAGAAGTCATGCCTATTTCAAAAAGGCATGCCCCGGGAGTACACGCCTAGCCTCCAAGCTGGTAACAAAAGCACCACCACCGGTACCAAGGTTGACTCCGGGGGCCAGGACTTCTGCGCAAGGCGCAGATAAAGGAAAGGGGATAAAGACAACTCCCCCCGCGCAGCAAGTCCCCATCCAAGAACAGATTAGGCAATCTGTAGCGGCCTCCCAACAAATGAGGGAGCAGTTGATCATAAGGCTTGCCACTCCCCCGCTAATGGCCGGACCAATTCATCCTCCTTCCTCCCCATCGCTGCCAGCGTTAATGGCGAAGGAAACGGGGGTGGATCCTTTAGAGGTAGCAGCAATAGCTGATGCGGGGCCGCCTCTGATCACCCAGAGGAAGAGAAAGCACATCAAACAGCCCAAGGCAGAACCGGCGCCGAGGGCTTCCCTCCCAAAAGAAGTGGAAATCCTTTCTTCTAGTTCCCCAGAACCAGAGAAGGAAACAGAACAAGCAGACATCCTAGCCAGTCCCCCTCCAGAAGAGGAGTTTGACATGTTTGTAGCCGATGAGTTTGGAAATCTGCAAGGCAACGATACACAAGTGGGGACAGAAATCCCAGAACAAGAACAGGAGGCTGTGGACCCGGAAGACCGGAAAGAAGAAGCTGCGGGACAAGAAGAGCAGCGAACAAAAGAAAAGAGGCTAGAACTGGAGATTATCTCTGGGGCCTCAGGAACAAAAGGTCTGGGAGTGGGCCAACAACTACCGAGTGAACCAAAGGCATCCGCTGGGGAACCCAGACCTGGAACTTCGGGACCAACCGTAACCCCAGCCACATCATTCCCAAGGCCACTCCCGGGGGCAACCTTTGGGCGGGTAATCACAGCGGCCCAAACTCTAAATCTTGGCCTGATACCGCCCTTACTATCTACAGATGAAGCAAAAGAAGAGCAGCATGAAGAAGAGATCCCCGAAGAAGCCAATCAGGGTTTAGACACATCAATTGACATCAGAGTCCAGGATGAGGAGATAGAAATTGAAGATGTCACTACAGAAGAGGTTCCGACAGGGAGGGAAACGGAGGAAATACCTGTTGAAAAGGAGTAGCCACCACCGGATACCGGGAGAGGATCTGAAGAAAAAACTCTGGCAGGAAGGCCACCTCTCCCACCTCTGTGGTTGGCAGAGAGCAGAAAAAGGAAAGCCCAATCCGCTCCAACAGTCCCCATCTCCCTGTCCGAAATGATGGCCTTGGCTCAGGCCCTGCTAAAAGCAAAGAAGGCCCAGATAGTTCATACCCTTCAAACTGGGCTAGGCGGAGAAACAGTTGCGGTGGTGGCAACACCTCCCCCGGACGCCGATGAAGCGACCGCAGATCTTGTAGATTACAATATCGCAGAGGTATCCTTGGGCAAAAGAGGAAAGCAGGGAAAAGTGGACCTGCTAAAGGAAGCAGCAAGGGCAGTGGAGGCCCGATATGAAAAAGAGGCCCAGAGGCTCAAGGCAAAAAAAGAAAAGAGTGCAAACCTCATGGGATTACTTACAGAGCTGGCCCGACCCCTCAACACCGTCCCTACACAGACCTCCACATCAGAGGAGTTACCGCAGAGCGACATAGACTCCCTACGAGTAATGAAGAAAAAGGCCCTGGAAGTAGATGATTGGGTCTCTCTACAAATAGGAAACACCCGGCATTTTCTAGCGGCCACTCTCCCAGATTTATATATAGCCTGGTAGATTATTTTACAGGCAGAAGCGCTGATTGAGCAGTGGGAGAGTGACGCCGAGAATTACCAGGCGTGGAAGGTAGAGTTCAAAGAGCTCCTCACCCTGGGAGAAGATATAATCTCCGAATCCGAAATTCTGGGTGAGGAATCATTTGATTTTGTAAAGGCTCAGCACTCTAGACTGGACCTCACATTGGAGGTAACCAAGAAACTGGTAGAGTCTTTACAGGAAAAGGTAAACACAATGAAGTATTCTTTTAATTTATACAAGTCATTTGTAATAAAAGCTTCCAGGGTTGATCCCTTTGCTACAAATACTTACACCCCTGAGGAGTCTTTTTTGGAGAATTTTGATGAAAGGATGGCATCCCGGTATCAATCCCCAGAGGGGATGGATGGGGCCCGAATGGAAAAGCTGACCAAAATGGTGCTTAAGGGCCATGATGTCACAAGAATGGCGGATGAATTCAGAAATAAGGTTCCGGACCTAGCGGAACAAGTTGAAGTGGCCAGACATAGAAGGGCCAGCCTAAGGAAAATTGATGAAGATGGTATTTTCTGCATCCTTCAGGCCTTCAATGATAATAAACAGCCTTGAGTGTTCTTCGGGAATCGGGGAAACTTGAGAATTAAACATTCTTTATTCTTTTGGGGACGTAAGTTCCCAGATCCCAGAGTTCCGGATCCAAAATTTTGTATTCTTTAAAGTGATCCGTGTCCCAGTCCTCGAGGCTGACCAATCAGTTTCAGAGGTGGTTAATAAAGACTGTCAGAGGGTAGTTGGGCATATCAAGAGGCATTGGCTTGGCAGTTGGTTTTTGACAGGGTGATCTTCTCGAGGCGCCATTCAAAGGTATACCTGGCAGATTGGAAATAGGGCGCCGCATTTCCCATTTATGAGGCATGTAGCCTCGGTCCCCAGGGGACCTACTTTCTCCTTTCTTCTCTCTGGCTCTCTTCCCAAGGCCGATTCTTCCAATGTATATTCTGGTCTTCTTCTTCTGACATGGCAGACCTATTCCGTCTCTAGGTCTTTTGTAGGGTGGCACAGGTAGTACCGGCCCCCAGATATTGTATTTTATTAAAGAGAAGTAAAATAGGGTTAGGGTTAGAGAGTTGTATAAATAGGCAAATCGGCTTATTTCCAAGGGTCAGAAAAATTGATGATTTTGTTGTCCACAAGAAATAGCAAAGTAATTTCTGGTTTTAGTTACAGAGCTCAATGCTCCATTGTTCTGTTCTTGGTAGTTAGATGCTCCCTTGGAGCCACGATTGTATCATGCACCAGTGCTTGCTGGACTAAAACATTAATGAAGAAGGAAGGATTCTTTGCAATGAAGTTGTTAACGTCTCTGCTTCTGAGTTAATGGTATTTCATGTTTTAATGTTCTGTATGTCCTTCACTCTGATATGTTAAAGTAGATTAACGACCTCTTTATTTTCGCTACTGATAAAATGCTAACTGATGGTTGTGTATTTCTTCGGTATTTAGTGTAGTCTTTCAGAGTGTTGTTGATGTTCTGGACTTTTCAGCATGACTGTAGTTAGATAAACATTTCTAACCCTTCAGGATCTTTTTTGTTTTATTCATTAAGTGTGAATGCTCTGGGAAACCCTCGCTATTCTGAATCTCCGGAGGAATGAGTTGAAATAACCAGCTATCCCCCTCAAAAATAGTCACCTCTCCCAACCGAGCCCCGCACCGTCGTGACCCAACACCCAGGTGCTTGAAGGCCCAAAGGATTTATTCCCCCGGACAACCTTTGCAGGCGAAGTTGGCCGATTTCTCTGGACTCCAGAACCCGGTGACAACTTATGACTGTTGGCGGACCCGGTCAGCAAAACCCTGTCAACATGTTCTTTCTTGCTAACTGTTTCCTGCAAGTAATATGTTCGTTCAACTAAGGGATTTTATTATTTTCCATCGATTCCATTCCCGAGGGGGCATGATCTCACTATCTTTAATTAATTTTTTGCTTGAAACTGCATTAAAAATGACTTTGTTATCAAACAAACTAGGGGCATAACAGTTTCCTTGACTAATTCAGAACTATTGGATAGAAAGCTTTGGTTCTCATGAGCTGATATCTTATGTTTCCTCATTTTTAAATTTTTTTTATTAAGCTCCTGGAAGCTTCTTACTGATTTTTGAACAACAACCAAGTTCAGAATCAGTATTATCAATTTTTGGATGAGAACCAAGTTTAGAATTGGTATTTTTAAAATATTTTATTGATCTTTGGACGACAACAAAGTTCAAAATAAATTCTATCAGTTTGGTTCAATCAAGTGCGAGACTGATCTCATCAACATTTTGTTCGACAACCAAGAACGAGATTTTCAATCTTTCTGAAGTCAAAATTAAAAACTTTCTTTGAATCAATACGCTACTCGCACACCAATTCAAAGAGGGGAAAATGTAACCACCTGAATTTGGTTTGTATCGACCATAGACCCTATTTTCCCTAGGTGTGATCATACCCCCTGTTATGTCAAGACAATGTTACTTTGGCATAATTTATTATTAAATCAGATTTAATGTCCTAGGTGATTTTTATCACTAATTTATAT
>MU226807.1:819320-866543 GCA_018584345.1 Thuja plicata
GATTAGGATTAGATTAGCATGGGTGAATGGGTTGAGAAGGGTTAGAACCCAGGGTAGAAGTGGTTGAGAAGGGTTAGGTTGGGGTTAAAGGGAATATTAATAAATGAAATAAACTTATTTAATTCATTTAAAAATATAGGAATTAATTATTTAAACAATAAAATTTCTTTTTAATAATTAGAGGACTATAGCCATTTTAATTAAATTAAATAGGCTAGGGGAATGGGTTGATTGCAAGTGGTTATTTGATATAGGGATTTATTTAATTCCTTTATAATTAAATATTATAGCCATGTTTGATTTTGATTTGATCTGATTGGTCGAAATTGATTTGAATTGTATGGCTATAATAGATAATATAAATCACTGATAAAAATCACCTAGGACATTAAATTGATTAAAATAATTATGCCAAGCAGTAACAGGGTCATTTGGACATAAATCAAGGGTATGATCACACTTAGGGCAAATAGGGTCTATAGTTGTGACAGACCGAATTCAGGTGGTTACAATATGGACTGGAGAAATGATGATGGATATGGAGGTGAGAACAGAGATCACTGATGTGTTGATTTTAAATGGTGTACCATGATCTGTGAAGATGGTGGAGGATATGCTGAAGCAGCAAATGATGTGATAGAGGATGAATTTGGATATCTGGACACCAGTAGTGAGTGTGAGTGGAATTGCTTCAACCCACTTTGTAAAGTACTTTGTAGCTGTTATTATGTACTTGTGGCCTTCAGAAGAGAGGGGAGTAATCTTACCAATGAGGTCAAAACCTCAACAAGAGAAGGGCCAAGGAGGTGCAATAGGTTTGAGGTCCTGAGCAAGAGCATGGATCAAATTAGCACACTGTTGACAAGGTAGACACTTTTTGACAAATTCACAAGCATCATGTTCCATTGTAGGCCAATAGTACCCTGTACATAGAAGTTGCTTGGATAGGACCATGCCACTCATGTGGGCACCACAGATTCTAGCATGTACCTCTTGTAAAGCCTGGGCGGCTTCATTTTCATCTAGACATCTAGAGAGCACGTTGTGATAACCTCAACGATAAAGGGTGTTGGCTACGAGGGTGTAACAGGATGCTCTACAAATAAAGTTTTGGCGTTGGTTTGCAGTGAGATAGGGAGATATGATACCATTTTGTAGGTAAGCTTCGATATCATGGTACCACGGGGACTGGGGACCAACCAAGCACATACGCGATTCGATTCATCATTCTCATAAGTGGGAGCATGTAGTTGCTCAACCAAGAATTTTTATTGTGTAGACTCATGAGGAATCTCGAGAAGGGAGCCAATTGTGGCCATTGCATTAGTAGCTTTGTTTTGCAAGCGTGGTACTTGTGTTATCTACAAGTGGAGGAAATGTTCTTTTAGCTTGTCAACCATCTTCTTATATGGTGTCAATTTGTCATCTTTGGTTTGATACTCATCCAAGACTTATTTTATGATGATTTGGGATTCTGCAATGTTGTTTGTGTAGGGAAATCCCAATTTGAATGACATGGGGATGTAGTCACCTTGAGGTGTGACAAAAAGTATTCCTACCCCTGCACCATGAGCTGTGTAGGACCCATCAAAGAAGAGTTGCCACGTTGGTTGTTCTTCTATCATGTACAAATGCTCATTTGAAAATTTTGTGACCAAAGGATATGCATCTACCAATGGTGCTTCAGCTAGCTGATCAGCAATAACTTGCCCTTTAATGGCTTTTTTGTCAACATACTGAATATCAAATTCACTTAGCAACATAACCCATTTTTCCATTCGACCTTTAAGTGTAGTCCTTGAGAGTAGGTACTTGAGAGGATCCACCTTTGAAATGAGATTGGTTGTGTTACTAAGCATGTAGTGGCAAAGTTTTTGAGTGGCAAAGACCACTGCCAGGCATGCTTTTTCCATAGGAGAGTAATTGAGCTCATAACCCACTAAGGTTCAACTGATATAATATGGCTCTTTCTTTGCCTTCATCATTCAATTGAGAAAGGAATGCCCCCAGTGCTGTAGTAGTAGAAGAAATGTATAAGATGAGTGGGTGACCAGGTACAGGTGGTACCAAGATGGGTGGATTAGCCAAGTATTCTTTGATTTTGTTGAAACTCTTCTAACACTGAGGATCCCACTTGAATGTGTTGTCTTTGCATAGAAGATGAGTGAATGCAGGTTGGCACTTGTCTGCTAGTTGAGAGATAAAATGGTGCACAGATTGTAGCTTTCCTTGGAGACTGCATAGCTATCTAAGTGTTTTTGGTGGAGGCATCTCTATGATAGCTTGTACTTTCTTTGGATCAATTTCAATGCCTCGCCTAGATACAATAAACCCTAGGAGTTTGCCTAATGTGACTCCAAAGACACATTTATTAGGGTTGAGCGTTAGGCAGTAGTGTCCAATTCTGTCAAAGACACATTCTAGAACATTTAGGTGATCTTCCCTTTTTACTGATTTTGCCAAGATATCATCCACATAGTCTTCAAGGATCTTGTGAATCATGTCATGAAAAATGAGAGTCATGGCCCTTTGATATGTTGCCCCAGTGTTCTTTAAGAAAAAAGGCATCATGTTATAGCAAAAGGTGCCCCAAGGGGTTGTGAATGTTGTCTTATGCTGATCTTCTTCTGGAATGCGGATCTGATTATATCCGAAAAAGTCATCCATGAGTGACAACATCTCATGTCTTGTTGTGAGATCCACAATCATGTCTATGTTTGGCAAGGGGAAATTGTCCTTGGGACATGCCTTATTGAGATCTCTGAAATCTATACATATCCTGATTGATTTATCAAGCTTAGAGACGGGCACCATATTAGAGATCCAGTCAGAATAGTCAACGGGGCGGATGATCTTGGCTTGGAGTAATTTTTCTAGCTTCTCTTTGACAAGTAGTGCCACTTTAGGGTGCATCTTTCTGAGCTTTTTCTTGACAGCTTTGATATTTGTGTCCACTCCTAGATGGTGAACCACCAAATTGGGATCTAACCCTGGCATGTGGGAGTAAGACCATGCAAACTTGTTGATGGATTCCTTTAGTAAAGTGACAAGATCACTTTCTTCTGCTTCAGTCAGAGATGCTGCTATATATGTGATGGCAGGATTTTCTTTGGTACCCAGGTTAACAGGTTTTTCTTCTTCGATGAGAATTGATGACTTTTCAGGCCTATAATCTTGGATAAGAAGAAGAGGAGAATCTTCATCCTGTAGTGCCTCAGAGAGGTTTTCACCAGGGGATACACCCTTTGTTTTACTTTTTTATGATCAGATAGCACCCAAGAGGGGTTTTCACTAGGAGACCAATTTTTCTCTTTTTTATTTTTGTTTTATGTGTCATTTTTGCGACTAAAGTTCTCCTCTTTCCCAAAGTATGCCTTTGGGTCCAGTTTGTAGACATATGCTAAGTCTTACCCCTGGTCACTGCTGTGCTTGATTGCTCCCATAAAGCTTAGGAGCACTTCCTCACTTTGGAACTCGTCAACGTGTACGACACTTGGTTGGTCCCAGTCTATGAGTTTGAGATAGCAGAGGGGGAGGTCAATGAAGAGGATGGAAAGTTGTTGTAGGACAGCATTGCCTAGGAAGGTTTCATCATCAAAAACATCGTCATAATCTCTCACAACTTTCTCTTCTGGTATATCTTCGATGTCAGCAATTTTGCCCAAGGATCAACAAGAGGAATAGTCGATGAACTCATTGGTGCCCCCAGTTGTGTCAGAGCCCATACCAAGGCCCAGGTGCTTTTCTAGTCGGGTAGGTACAATAGGATCCTTCATTCCTTGTCACCAGTTTGTGCATTGTGGGGTACTTATCTTTGAAGTAATTGAGGTGACTTGTGTCTTTGGGTGGTGGATCTTTATATAGCCATTGGTTGATGTTTGGTGCCATTTCTTGGCCAGTCAAAGTACCTTTTGAGATAAAAGTGGTAGAACCAAATTGTAGTGCCTTGGTTGTCTCTGATTTTGTTTTGCTTGGATTAGGCTAGTGGCCTTGAGTGTGAGGATCAATTGGTAGTGCTCCAACTGTGAAGGCATCAGATAAAGTGTACTTGCCACAACCTTTTTTGTTGATCTTGACCATGGACAAGGTGGAGGAGAGGATTGTTTCTGGGTCTGAATGGGTTCGAGATGAGCTGGCAATAGAGGTGTCAATATCAATCCCAAGATAGTGATTGGAATGTTAAAAGAATGTCTCCAATGCATTGCAGTATGTGAAGGGCTTGGGATCTGCACGGATGGTGATCTCAGTGCATTTATATGGGAATTTGATGCACTGATGATAGGTGGATGGGATGACTTGCATAGATGAATCCATGGGCATCTGAGGAGGATGTTGTAGGGAAGGTCAAGATGAACAACATGACATAATGTCTCCTGGATAACTGGGCCCACTTGAATGGGAAATGATATGGTGCCTTCAGAAGTGCACTCCAGATTGTCATATGCTTTTATTGTGATGACATCATTTGTTATATCAGCCTCAGTGCAACCCAACTGTTTTATGAATTTTAGAATACACAGATTTAGGGCTGATCCATTATCTATCATGACCCGTTTGATGGAAAAATCTTTAACCATGACAGTGATACGAAGTGGGAGATTATGATCATTTTCATTGGAGGGTATGTCTATTGGTCTAAAAGAGACCCCACAGGATGTAGACAAGTGTCTGACAAGGTTTTGGAATCCAGTGAGGTAGATGTCACTGGGAACACGGGATTCTTACAAGGCTTTATTAAGGATCTCTTGATAAGTGGGTGATGTGTGGAGAAGATCCAGGATGGAAATTTGGGCTAGAGTATTCCATAGGTGTTCCAAAATGTTGTATTGGGTTCCAGTAGATGGGGCGGGACCAGCAGCTACAATTGTTATCCTACCTCTACGAGTGGTGATTGCGCATTGGTTATCAACACCCTTGACATGGATGACATTGACGGAGGACTGGACTTAGGATATGCAGTCGATGAGATTATCATAGTTGATATAGGCATTGGTATAATATTTTCTGTTAGTGTTTTCTGCTTGTTTACCCTTTCCCTTATTAGAGGACTGATTAGGGTTTCCTGGACTTGTATCGAAAGTGTGTTTAGGGAATGCATTTTGATAAATTTTAAGGCCTACATTTGGCAATGATTGGGCAGTAGAATCTACTTCAATCTCCTTGCAGTCAATGAGATCCTAAATATAGTGTTTCAACTTCATGCATTTGAGGGTGGTGTGTCCTTTAACATGATGGTATTCACAGTACTCATTATCTTTATACCAAGCTGGCTTAGGTGTTGAATCATCAAATGGATGTATTTTAGGATACACGACTTGGTTAGCTTGGACCAGCTTACAGAAAATGACATCTATAGGTTCACCCAAAGGGGTAAACATGCGTTGTGGTGTATTCAAAGAGCGAGTTCATTGTTGTCCATGCGAGACTAATATAGCATTTGTTTGATTCATAGGACCTTGGTAATTGTGTTGATACGATGTCCCTGGAGGGGGATAGATAGGCGCGCCTTGAGGGCGCATGTTTTGCTGATATGTTGGTTGAGGATATGTGAGAGCGGGTTGTTGATAAATGGGAGGAGGTTGTGGATACCTTGGTGGTGCTTGCTGATAAGTCTGGGTAGGTGCATTAGGAATAGCTACCAAAAACTGAATGTGTTTGGTGTCAGTGGCTCTATCTGTTACCGTGTTCTTGTTCTTTTTCCAGTATCGTGATTGATCATTATTATATTTTTCAGGCTGGGATTCTTTGTAGTGCTTAATGGTACCTTCTTCTACGAGACCTCGTTCAAGGTCCATACCCTTGATTCTGATGTCATGATAAGTTTGTATACAATTCATGCGCATGTGATAGGCAAGCTTAGGATGAAGGTTGTTAATGAGGATTTTGATAAGATGTTGCTCTGGAGGTTGGTAAGACAACCTTGTAGTAAGCCCTTGCCAATGCTGAAGATAATCAGCTAGGATTTTCCCTCCCTTTTGTTTGGAATTGCATAGGTCAAGGAGTGAGAGTTCATTTTTGACATTATGTGCGTATTGGGCCACAAACTTTTTAGATAATTCCGCAAAAGTAGAGACTGTGTCGTAAGGGATTTTGTAGAATAATTCAAGAGTGGTGCCTCCCAAGCTTTTGGGAAATAGTCTCATGAGGAAGTTATCACTATAGGCCACTTCTTGATAGGCCATGTAGAATTCTTTCGCGTGACTCATAAGATCGCCCTTCCCCTGATATTTATCAAATTTTGGGGTCTCAAAATGCTTGGGGAAGGGTATAACAGTGATAGATAGATCAAATGGATAAGGATACACCTCTTTGAACTTGAATGTTTTAGCTTTCGTCCTGGCTTTTAGCTCCTTGAGAGCATTCTTCATTTCCTCCCATTCATGATTGATTTGCGGGGGAGGATTGTTGATCGTGATTGTAGGATTTCCTTGTGCTTGATATGGATCGAATGGCGAGTATGGAGGATTCTATGGGGGATATTGTGGTGTTTGGTAGGGGGTTTGCTGGTCAACGTATACGGGTTGCTGTGGTGGAAGCTAGGGTTGAGTGGAATACTGCAGTGGAGGAGGTGTCGGCGCCTAATAAGATTGTTGCAACTGTTGGAAATATGCCTATATTTGTTGCGGCATTAGATAAGCGGGATGAGCTTGTTGCGCACCCGTATAGGGGTTTTGCAGCGGAATGCCCCCAGTGGGAACTTTTTGTGGAGGGGGAATTGTTTGTGATGCAGTGGAAGATGGCATGGCTATGTAGTTGGTGGAATGAGTTTTCTATTGTTTCATAGGTTAGAGAAAAGGATTAGAAAACTTTTGTAGTGGTTGTGACATGAAGGGATTTTCCCCCTGCGTTTGTGGTTGTGGTTGATGTGTAGTTTGGATAGTGGGCTGTGCAGCTACGAAGGGGTTGATTGGGTGTTGTTGTGCTTGAGATGTGAATGGGTTGGTGATTTGCTGCTGTTGGATAGGTTGCTATTGATGTTGGGTAGGTTGTTGTTGCTGCTGTTGTTGGATAGGTTGTTGTTGTTGCTGGATAGGTTGTTGTTGTTGGTGTTGTTGGATAGGTTGTTGTTGCTACTGTTGGATAGGTTGGATGGGGATTTGGGGTATGGTGAAGGGATTCATGGATGGTTGCAATATGGGGGGATTTGGGTTGACCAACATTTGAGGTGGAATTGCGGGCATTCGTTGTGATTGTGTTGCTGGTGGAGCAGGAAAAGTGGACCCTTACAAAAATAAGGGTTGGTTATAGGCATTGGTAGGAGGCATGCCTGTGGTGAAGAAAGGCGGAATAGGCATGGAGACTTGGGTGCTTTGATGCTGTGAACTGGTTGTAGCACTTTGAATGGGTTGAGTAGGAATGGGTGGTATGGTGGTTTGTTGTGTGCTAACTGGTGGTGGTGGAAAGTTTGCAACGAATGTTGGGATTGTTTGCAAAATAGGAGTGACTATGGTTTGCGGAGGTGCTTGGATAGTGATAGGGGGTGTTGCTTGTGCTGTTGATGCGACATCAGGAGGTGGGGCTCCTGAGGTAGGTGCGGGTGTTGTGTGTACGATGGAAGGTGGAATGGAGAGATGAACTACTTGCGCGAGAAGAGTTCCCACTTATAGGGCTCGTTGAAGTGGATCAAAAACTTAATTTCTAGTGGGATAAGGATGTTCCCCTGGAGGTGCCATAGGTCGTGTGAAAAGTGTGTGTATAATCCAAGGTGGAAGTTGAAGTCCTTATTGTTGGATGTCTGAGAGTACCTGGTTGTTTTTATGTCCACTCATGGCATTTACCATGTGGACAAGTGATGGATGATTGATAAATGTTTCCACGGTACTTACAGTGGGAGTTTCATTAGTGTCTACCCAGATATGTTTGATTTGATCATTGGGATGAGGTGCATAAGTGACCATGGTGTTGGTATTGTTAGTCGTAGGATTAGATGAGCTAGTGGCAAGATTAGGATCCATGTTGTTCCTCTTCTTAGTGGCTCGTGTGATAGGTGGCATGAAATGATTATCCTAAGGGGATATGAGATGCAAGATGTATGCAAGGATGCACCTAGGAAACTAAGGATGATGACACTAGGATTAAGATGTGCGTAAGTTTATGGATATGCTTCTATAGATTAAGGATGACTTGATGTATGCAAGGATCAAGGGTTGCTTTCCCTAGTGTAGGATCAAGTGGATATGATTGTCTACCTAAGACAGACTTGTGGTCTTCGACGGACGAGATTCTTTGTTAATGCAAACCAACCTTTTGATCAAGGTGATGAGGTTGCAAATGACAAAGGGGATTATCCTAAAACAATGTTCAGTTTAAGGACATTCAAAGATGGGGTTTGATTAAGATGTAGGTTTTTTGCGACTCAAAAGGGTATGCACTAATAAG
This sequence comes from Thuja plicata, assembly GCA_018584345.1. Taxonomy (NCBI): domain Eukaryota; kingdom Viridiplantae; phylum Streptophyta; class Pinopsida; order Cupressales; family Cupressaceae; genus Thuja; species Thuja plicata. The sequence goes on from MU226807.1 coordinate 827,700, forward strand.
TGTGATCAAGGATGCTTTGGATGATGATTAGGATGATGCTAGGCTGATTAGGATTGATTTGATTAATGCAAGATCATCCTAGGATGAGTGTGTGATGTGTTCCTAAAAATGGCAACCTAAGGGAGGTCCTAAAATGCAAGCTAAGTGAGCTCAAGAAGAGGAGGAACTTGTGTGTGTTGTGGTAAACTAACTAGTCATACTATTCAACTCCAACAAAAGCAGAGTTTAGATGATATTTTCCCATGAAATGAACAACCTTGTTGTTGTAGATCACTTTTTCAAATTGTTCTCGTTTATGGATTTCTTGCTTGACGGAATCGACAATGTGTTGGTATTTGGTAGCCTCTCGGGTTGTGTTTTTCTGTTCTCTTTGCACAGGTGGTAATGGAGTTTTCACCTTCTTATGCTTCTTTGAATCGGTCATGTCCTATAAGTAGATTTGATCTTGGATGAATAGTTTGAAGTTTTTAGGACATTCCTCATGAAAGACTGAATTGTTTTGCAAAAGGACGTTTGTTTTGATAAGCTGGCAAAAGAGCTTGATCGTGTTCTGATTTTTCAATAGGTTTATTCTATGGCAAGAACCAATTTCAACACAATCAAACTGGAAAATAACAAGCATGTTTCTAAAAACAATCCAACAAGGGACAAAGCAACCTTGAAGGATACAAGCACGTGACAAATTTGAATGTTGGATATTTTGTTTGTGTTTTGGATTTATCAATTCCTTCAAGCACTTCAAGCACAAAATCTACCTAAAGAATTTGGCATAGCATGAAAATACTTGCTCGTAAGCTTAGGCACACACACAAGAGATAATTAGAATATGGCTGTCACCAAGCACGCAATGGCTCCAGTTATGACATCGTATTATCCAGTTCCAAATTCTTAGGGTGGTACAAATGTATGAGTGATCTTGGGGAAGTTACTATCTTCCTTGCACAAGCATTATCACCTTTCGGGGGTGTTCCAGGTAGCTTCTAAGCCTAGAGTGTTGAGTATGGTTCTCCATTCAATTTTATCCTCTATGTCTGTGCAAGCATGATTTAGGCGTATAGCCCCATAGAGTGTCTTGAAAAAAGTGGTCACGTAAATGTGATTAAGACCGCAAGGCCACACTTAAGTTAGATGAGAGTCGAGTATAAGATCAAATGCCAACCAACTCCCGAGGCTTTAACCCCAAAGAGTAAATCTGATTAACGTGAGTTAGAGTGGTGTGGCTTACACCTCGTTCTCACGTGGGTCATTCCCGGGAGATTTTTTCCTCAACCGGCAGGCCCATCTAAAGGATTCATAGTAACCTGGATTGGCGACAAAAAGGAGTCTGGATTTCTGATTTTCCCACAAGGGGAAAAGAGCATAATCTCCTATCCAATATTATTTTCTCCACAAAAATGCAAGACACGCTTTGTTCTTTCCAAAAGATTCGATTGCTTCACACTAAGTAAGTGTGTCTAGGTTTTTGATCTTCCCAAAAGGGAAGAGAGCATAATCCCCTAACACTCACTTAGGATTAGACAAAAAAATCTATCTAATTAGTCTAGGTGCCTAAAAAAAACACTAATGCAAACACGATCATTTGGTTGACGTAGATCTGAGGCAACCTGTAAGACAAATGTAAGTAGTCTTTGAATTTGCATCTTTGACAAGCAGTGCTACAAAACAATCCGTTAGTAGTTTCAAGTTTATCCTTTGGAAAATGTTAAAAACACAAGAAACACTTCACAGTTGTTAGTTCAAGATAAATCCAACTTAGACAGAGCGTAGACGCCGGTTCAGGGTGCAGACGTCGATTCTGGTTTTTTCATAAAAAAGACAGAAAGCAGGAAATTCTCCAAAAAACATAGAAAAACTAGAAAAGGCTATACCAGTCAGAGACGCCAGTTTACAAATCACAGACGTCGATGTAGGGCACAGACGTTGGTTTGTGAATCCCAGACGCTGGTTCATGAACCAATATTTACATGGGGCTATTCTACAATGAATTTATTTTCTCCAATGACTCGGTATGCTACTAATGGTGGGGGACCATTAGCAGCATCCTTAAAGTTTAAGAAAATGGTGAAGGCTTTGCATGCTACAGGAATTGAGGTTTGTGTTTTGCAATATTCCTTCTACTTGGATCAGCTTGGAGTATTTACTTTATAGGTTTGGGTGATTGCGATTGTCCTTCTGCTTGTCTAAATGTTACCAGTTTTTCAACTCAATAATTGTCTACTTTTTACCTTTGATTGTGTTCATTATTCCTTTGCCTTTAATAAGTGTTGTATTTTCTTCAACATGTCATTTTGGACATATTTTATAACCACACAAATGAAGTAGATGATGAGCATCCATACACCACCTCATTTCGTGGTATAGACAACAATGTATGTGGAAAACTACAATGGATACACTTTTGTTATTAGTGATCTTTTTGGAAAAGTAAGACAAATTCACAAGGGCTTTAATTAATGAACTTGAATCATAGCACATGCGTTTGTGGCATACTAAAGAATCATCCTATTTTCAAAAAATATTGCCCCAAACTCCCTTTTGTCACCCCCTTTCAATACCCCTCCAATACCCCCACACCTGTTTTCCTATATAAACTACCACCCCCACCCCCAAAAAACACCCCTCCTATTTAGGCAATATATTGCCCCCTTTTTATACTATTTTAAACCCCTCAATATGAATGCATATGATAGTGTATTGCTCCTTTAATGAAAACCCCGTGAACAAATACCCATGAACACATTACAAAAATTACACTTCATTTTGTTGTTTTAGATAACAATGCATGTGGAAATTGCTATGTGTAGACTCATATTAATACAAAGCTTTTTGTAAAATTAAATAATTTTAGTTTAGGGTTGGATCTTATGTAAAAATTGCATCAACATCCATAAATCCATAAAAAAGTAAAAGCAAGACATGTTAACTACCAAATAATACTTCCATCCTGGACATGCTAAAATTGTTCCAAAAGTGGACTTCTTAGTGCTTTGTAATGAATCTACTATTGGAAAATATTAAATAATAAGAATAATAGGTAAGAGATTGAATTTTTGTTCCTGTCGAGTATTGATATCTGAACAGGGGCAGGTGTCGGCCATGTTTCAATTGAGACAAAAATAAGATAGATCTAAAGCAACTCTAGGTTATGTGGTGAGAATCAGGGCTGGAATAAGGTTTTACTCTAAGGCAGGTGTTTGTAATTGGATTAGGATCATCATAAAGATCCATTGTTTGAGTTCAGTGACTATTTGGAGTGGCTTTCCACGATTTCGGTCTCATAGGTAAAGTCATATTGCATGTTGAAAAATGATGCTTTGGTGGCATCAAAATTTGAATAATTGTATACATATAAATTCCTTTTGAAAGCATGCACTTAAAAAATGACACTTCATTTCAAGCCTGTAAGAAAAAGTAATGGCTTTTGGATGATGCAGGACAACTTGAGCATTAAAGAGATAGTTTTGTTTCTGTTAGCGATTGAAAGATCCCCAATTGGATTTTTATGCAAATTTATGAAGTTTTTGGGTTTTGATTGACTTAGACCAGCGATTTAGGAAGTTTTTTCTAGTTTTTTTTGTTTCTTGGTTTTTGGATTTTTTCTGATTTTTTTTTTCAATATGATGATTGCATAAACATCAAATTGGAAAACCAATGCTGAAAGAAATTGAATTTCAACTAAAAGAATAACTAACAAGCAAAATTTGACTTTCTTATTTCTACAAAATAATTTCTACATACCCGTACTACTGCATGGTTCAGATCTGACCATAAGACACCAATTTTTAATGCTTGGAATTACAATTTCTAAGAACTCTGGCTGTCATCTATTGTTCTAACATCTTTTTTAGAACATCCTTAATTTTCATCATTAATAGTATTCTAAATTTCTGATCAATAATTCCATCATATATGGTTTCACGATATTAGAAGCAACTGCTTTGTTCTTGTTATCACTAAGCATGCCATATTAGTGGTTGTATAAAATCAATAGAAAGGCTAGTACCTAGTTAGATACTATTCTAGATGTTCTATTGTTGCCCTGACAACATTTTGATAAGTATATAATATTTTCTAGATCAAGTCAAATTGTGATATTGCTATCAGGATTCAATTGTGTAGGTTGTAATGATTATTCTCTAAAGGGTGCTACCTCAATGGAAGAGCACTTGCTTTACAAGTAGAATGATGGTGGTTTGATTCCATCGTGCCTTAATATGATTAAATTAATGACTAAATATATGTCTAAATTAAGGACTAAATATATGAATAAAATAATGATTAAATATATGGCTAAATTAATGAATAAATAAATGACTAAATAAATCACTACCATGGCTAAATCAACAACTAAATCAATGACTAAAATAGTTTAGTCATAAATTTGGTCGTGAGATAAATAACTGGCAATAAACTACTAATAGTCATGTGACTAAGTTTAGTCATTTATATGTATTTTTTAGTAGTTTATTTAGTCACGTATTGTTGTTTTTGTACTAGTGAATGCTTGTGGGAGATATTAGAAACACAATTGGATTTTGTTATACAATCACAATTGGATTCTCTCATAGAAACACAATTGGATTGGCCCACAAACACATAATTGGACTAGCCCACAACCTATTATCCATAGGTAGATGATAATATGGATGCTGCTAATTTCACATGTATAAACTATGCACATCTACAACTATATAGATTTGTACACTTGGGATGACAACCTACTCTATATATAAAATGCCTAAAATAGATCTATGAGGTAGAATCCTTTCTAGAGAAATATTTGGTTCTAATAAATTGGAGCCTTAGACATAATTTCCTATTATACACCATTCACTATGAAGACACACACAAAATAAAAATAATTTTATTATAACACATTCATAATATTCACCATTAGTTATTGTAGATTCTCTTATCCTAGTAGAAAAAGTGTGAAGGGCATTATTATGGTTGCTACACACATCATTCATTCAAGTTCATTAAAAAATTGTTGATGTATTATCCAAAAGAGTGTTTTGAGGATCCACAAAATAATACGTATCTTCCATGATACATTCCATACACTATATTGCATGCATTTAGTGAATTGATTTTGTTAAAAATCACTCTTATCTCTTTGGTTCACATCTATTATTAATCATGCAACTCATCAATATATATTATTCTCAACTTATTGAGCCAATATTAGCACAACATCGCTTAGACTTAGGTCTTGAGAATTTGTGCATGTTTATTTGAGATGAAATCATACATACAACCACTATTTGCACTCACCACTTTATCTAGGACAACATATAGATAAAATGAAAAAGTACATTCTTGAAAAATTTATGTTTAGTTTCTATATAACATGGAAGATGTTAAGGGCGATATATCTTCTCAATAAAATGTGAATGATCCAAGCATAATTTAAAAATCATCAAGGAACCTTGTGTATCAAATTCCACCACACATTCTCTTCTAGTCCTTTATGGACCACCCATTTTTCATTCATGTAGCCAATGACCTCACACACGAAACCTGTAAAATGTTTCATGCTTGGTAACATATTTCATCTATTAACCATGAAAATAGAATATCAACTTTTATTAATTCAATTATTGCTAGTTACAAGGTCTTGGTGACACAAATTATGAATGTGAGCCAATCTATAACTACAACCTATTATCCATAGGTAGATGATAATATGGATGCTGCTAATTTCAAATGTATAAACTATGCACATCTACAACTATATAGATCTGTACACTTGGGATGACAACCTACTCTATATAAAAAATGCCTAAAATAGATCTATGAGGTAGAATCCTTTCTAGAGAAATATTTAGTTCTAATAAATTGGAGCCTTAGACATAATTTCCTATTATACACCATTCACTATGAAGACACACACAAAATAATAATAATTTTATTATAACACATTCATAATATTCACCATTAGTTATTGTAGATTCTCTTATCCTAGTAGAAAAAGTGTGAAGGGCATTATTATGGTTGCTACACACATCATTCATTCAAGTTCATTAAAAAATTATTGATGTATTATCCAAAAGAGTGTTTTGAGGATCCACAAAAGAATACATATCTTCCATGATACGTTCCATACACCATATTGCATGCATTTAGTGAATTGATTTTGTTAAAAGTCACTCTTATCTCTTTGGTTCACATCTATTATTAATCATGTAACTCATCAATCTATATTATTCTCAACTTATTGAGCCAATATTAGCACGACATTGCTTAGACTTAGGTCTTGAGAATTCGTTCATGTTTATTTGAGATGAAATCATACATACAACCACTATTTGCACTCACCACTTTATCTAGGATGACATATAGATAAAATGAAAAGGTACATTCTTGACAAATTTATGTTTAGTTTCTATATAACATGGAAGATGTTTTTTTTAAGTCGGTAAAGGGTTTTGTATTATATTAATATAAAAGATATTACATTACAAGTATCGATTCTGCACAATTCAAACTGCTACAACTTTAAAAGGGCTATACCCCATATAGAGACTATCATTGGTCCATATTGCACTGCCAGGCATTTACCCATAAGGCATCCATAAATCCTAACATTCCATATTAAAGATTATAAACTATACTAAAAACCTACATCACTTGTTGTTTCGATTAATCATGCACAAAAAACTGTAAAGTATTCAAACTATCCGCTATTCGACATTTCATCAGCATCATCTCCGTGTTCGTGGCTGAGTTGTTTCGTCTCAAAAAACTGCTCCAATTCCATACCCATATTACACATCATCCTTTAACTATCAAAAAACTTGCATTCACCGTTTTTACCTCCTTGCTGCCCTGTTCTTCCCTCGTTTGTTGCGTTTCTTTCTCGGCATAGGCAGAGCAAACAAACCAGCAATGTTTATTGCTTGATTCTCCTGCAAGGATGACTCCTCCATCACTCGACCCCAGCCTTCTTGCACTTTTTGAAACATTAAAGGCTTGTCCACGTTAGCTCTCCATCGCTAGAAGGGGATGAGTCCGAATCTTCTCCCGTCTTCTTCGTCCTCAAAACATTCAGAAATAGCAGAGTCAATCCTAGGGATTGACCACCCCAAAATGGATTCAAGTTTGCCTAAAACATCTTCATTAAATAGAGCCCGGGTAATTCTTCCCACCTCTTCGGTGCTCACACGGATTTCTAGACCCCAAGCAATGAAAACAAAGATCATATCCAGGTTTACCCGATGTTTAACCTTCCACTCTTAAAATTGTTCACCAATGACCATGAGCAGGACGTTCACCATTTCCTCCATCTTCACTTTTAAAAGCCCCTCCACCCCTTCCTTGTTTTCTGGTCCTTTGAATGCCTTCATTTGTTTCTTGGGGTCCAGACTAAAGTTTGCTTCTATGGCTTCCGTTCAACACTTAGCAAAAGCTAACAAACCTGCATAACACTTTCATTCAAAAAAGACAAACATAGTTAGTTTTAAATCACTCCACCTTGAGTTTATAGTGTGAGGAGCACCTTTCCCATGCGGCCGTCCATTCGACCATGTAAAGGGTTCTATCACCGCCCGTGTTCACCACATCTTGCAAAGGGCTCGCAATTTATCATTACTGACTATCCCATCATAATACTTCGGGCAGACTGCCCATGTCATTCCTAGCGCATTTGCATCATCCCTAGTCCTTTCTATCATCATCACTATCAATGTGTGTTTATGCATTAAGGCCACCCCATACGATCATAATTTTTATTAATCACTCCTTTAGGATGCATTTTCTAAAAAAATCTTTCTAAAATCATCCACCACTGTCGCTTCATAATCAGTAAATGTAATTGCCCAATTGGCTAGTTTATCAACCTCATTATTACCTTCTCTAGAGTTATATGTCCTCAAAGGCAACAAGAACTCAAAATTCAAACAATAACTTATTGACGTGACTGGACATTAGCGCTCTAATACCAATTGATGGGAACAATTTCTATTTCCAAAATGAGTGCAAACTAATTATGCCCTCAAAGGAGACAAGAACTAAAAATGCAAACAATAACTCCATGAAGTGAGATGACATTAGCATTCTGATACAAAATGATGCAAGTAGAAAATTAAACACAAATAGTCCCATCAAATTGTCAACCCAAAAGTCCACACAAATTCACAACTACACATTAAAATTAAAATTTTAAAAAGGAAAATAGGTTACAAATCTCATTATTTTGAAAAAATAAATACATCACTTCCTCTTTTGATGATAATCTACACCAGCTTCAATTAATTTTAAACATTGACTTCAATCTATTCACACTTGAACACTGTTCTCTTTATCAACTAAATCAACCATCTTTATTTCATCTATTCAATACTCTCTATTCAAATTTCTCCCTCATTTATCTATCACACACTCTATTTCTTGTGCCTTCATAGGGTATCTTGAAGTATCCTCTCCTTGAACTTATTTTTATCTCCCCTTGAGCCTCTTTTTTGATCCAATCTTTTCTTTTATGCCTCTAGACCTAAAAAAATCCCACATCTCATAGGAGATGATGCTATTGTGTGTCCTTAATGAGTTGTTATTTCCTTCCACTTGGTGTTGCTTCCTCACACACCTAGAACCATCTGTCTTCTCTCATAGGTATCCTCTCTATAGCAATGATGAGTCCCTTTTTATTTTGTTTATTCTAAAAAATTCCCCTTGTTTATATTTCACGAGTTTCTTTCAACCATCTCCTATTGACCTCAAAATTGTTTTCGTAACCAACTTGAATAAACTGCAACCGATGAACAATAAACTTAGGTTTTGTTTGATGCTCATACATTAAGGGAATCCTTCTACAAGTGTCCAAAAAATGGAGGGAATACCTCCTTTTACTCACGAGTCCTTTGGAGAGGGGGAGGGCTCTTAGAATTGGGATTGTTTTCTTCCTCATCCCTAGGATTGCACTTTCTTGTTGAACCTTTCCCCCATTATCTAAACCAATAAACCCCAATGTGGCCACATTTTACCTCTTCATTTTTATGCTTTTACCACTCTCATCGAGTGAAAGAGAGGCATCCATCTCTTCAAGGAATTAGCTTCATTCTCCTCAATTATCTACTCCTCATCCTTAGACTCTTCATCCCCTATTTTAGACCCTAACCCCTCACTCTCAACTGGAGGAGGGGAACCACCCTTATGGATCCTAGCATTAGAAGGAGAGGGAAGGGCCTTAACATGTTCAATGATAAGGAGGATTAAACCCCCATAAAAAATAGGTTTTCTTTCTTTCTTTTTATGCTCTTTCATCCCTAACTCCAAAGAAGCTAGCAGGTAAAGACACCTTTAACTTATGTCTAAAATAGTTCTAAAAATTTAAGTGAAAGCTGAAAATAGTAGTATAATTTCCATATAAGGTAAGGTATTGTATACCTAGCTTGACCACAAATGACAAAATACATTTGAGGGATCTGAATTCTTACCCACTATTAGCCTTCTTCACTATTTTATTACTTTCCTTGCCTTTGAAAAATTTCTTCATGGCCCACCTTTGAGGATTTTCCATCTCTAAAAATTTTCTTTCCCTCAATGAAGAGGCTAATAATCTCAATAATGAGCTCTTTAAAAGTCTCTACACTCTTACCATAGATAAAAAGAAAATAGTCCTTCCATCCTTTAAATAATTTTTTTGAAGCTTTAGGATATGAATCACGTAGGCACTCTAAGTAGGGAGGCACAATACCCTTCTTCAAGATTCTCCAAAATTGTGCATTTATTTTGACATCATCGCATGTTATAGGATCAATGTTGTTCCTCTCATCACCCATTGAAAGAAGAAGCTTAAAAATTACAACTAGTAGCTTACCCCACAATATCACCACCAACATAAACACCCACTACGTTCTTACTACCCCAAAAGAAAAACCAAGCAAGAAAAATACCCACAGTCTATGTGGTAAAATAAAATGGAAGGGACTAATTTAACAATTTATAATTAGAATGACTACCCAACCACCAATAAGGACCTTGGAAAAATAAAGGAAATTAAGTGAAATTACCACTTTTTCCATGAAGTGAATCATATTTAATAATGTCTTCCACATTAGGCAAGATGGAATAATTCCTTTACTGTCAAAACTCATTTTTCCTAATAACACCAATATTGGCAAAGGAATTCACTAGGGCGTTCCATTACTTAAAGATATGGCATATAAAGATATCTTCACAAGATATAATTAAAAGAAGAAAATCATTTATTAAGGTCTCGATAGACCAAATAGGCTTATGATTCCTCATAAAACATTGGATTATCTTGAGAATCATCTTCAATCCACCCTTTTTTACACCCATGAGAATAATAAATTTTAAAGGCCATGGTGTTTAGTAGCCACTTTAGCATGGTGACTGCTTTTGATTCATAAAGGGAGTGTCACCATTGACAAAATCCTTCCAAATTCACCTCTCATTTTTCTTGATTCGCGGTTGTAAGTTCTATAGGTAAGAAGCCCCTTCACTAAGGGTCAAGGTAAACCAACTCTCCATTGTTAACATGGTAGAGAGAAACCCCATGGAAATTTAGACCTTGGTTGTTGAAACTATAGGTAGGAAGCTCCACCATTTCACAAAAGGGTCAAATCTAAAATACATGAACCTTGGTTGTAAGATCTATGGGCAAGAAGCCCCATTTTTTCACCAAGGGTCAAGGTAAAGCTAATCTCTATTTTTAACATGGTATAAAATGACACCATGGGGATTTGAAACTTGGTTGTTGGCACTATAGGAAAGACGCCCCACTATTTCACCAAAGGTTCAAACCTGAATTGTTGGCAAGTTGGATGTGTTGCCATTGAAGTCAAGATGTCTATTATGTAGTTTGAATGTTTGTTGTACATATTTTCCAGTAATGCATGATGATTAGAAGAATGGTGAAGAAATTTTATTGAAGATGAGGATTCACGCACCTGATGGGATGATGTAGAGGTTTTCTACATGGTTTGTGTCAAGTATCAATTGTTGACATGATAATTTGATCAAGTTATGATGTCACAAATGAAGATTGGTTATTTTACTATTTTCCAGTGTAAAAAAGTTGTAGAGAATGATTTCGTGCATGTACTCAAGGTGAGATCTTTGGATGCGCAATTGGGAATGTGTTAAGGACATAAAAATGTGTATACCATTCAAAGTGTTTTTGATTCTGATGGTCCGCAAGGCATTTAAAAGTATTTCAATTGGGGGTAACAGTGTTTTTTAGGTTTAGCATGAAATGTTGACAGATTCGATGAGTGTGATGGATTTTATTGTTTGTTTGAGCTTCATGATGCCTTAGGATGATATAGGATTATGTGCCCGATGAGTTGAGAACTTATATTGATCAAGGTGACCAAGTTCAATGGATTTGAAGATGTTTTTTATGTTCTTAGCCGACATGTTAAGCAAAGTTGATAAAATAGTCTATGAGAGATCGGTAAATGTTCTACGGTTATGATTATGACCTTGAGGTGTTTGTGAAGGATCTAAGAAATGTTTGGCAAGCGCACAGTGATTGCGATAGTTGATTTTGGCACCAAGAGATGAAATTTTGATGATTAGGTGTTGTTGACCTAGTTCTTGATAAATATGGTAAATTAGGGTTTGATTTGTGTTACCATTTGTGTGCGCAATTGAATGGAAGATTGTGAAAGGAAAAGGATTCTAGTGAAGAACTTTTATAGATTTAATGAGGGTTGGATTTATCATCTGAGTGTGATAGAGAGAATTGCAGAAAGGGATGTAATTGTACTAAAATAAAACTGACCAAGGCATAGGTAGATGATGTCATACAATTCATGAATTCTTAGAATGGTGTATGAATTGTGATTGTAAGTTAGTGAGACTTCCTTAGGGTTGTAGCCAAGGAAAAATGAGTAGTGAATGTTTGGTAGTGTGCCTGAATGCATGTACCTTCCCCATATTGTAATAAGTTTATACTTATAACAAGGTGCTAGTCTTATTGTGGGTTTCAGCCCCACCGTGGTTTTCACCCTAGTTTGGGTTTCCACGATAAAAATCTGTGTTATGTGGTGTTGATGTTTTTTGATTTGTGTTTACATGCTTTACATACTTATAACAAGGTACTAGTCTTATTCTGGGTTTCAGCCCCACTGTGGTTTTCACCCTAGTTTGGGTTTCCATGATAAAAATCTTTGTGTTATGTGGTGTTGATGTTTTCTAATTTGTGTTTACATGCTTTACATTTTGCAAATTAGTAATAAAGGTGAAAGTGATAAAGGGTTTCAAGTTTTAAAGGTTTAAAGGTTTGAATTTTTAAGTGTTTTAGGAGAAACTAATTCACCCCCTCCCCTCAGTTGCTTGCTACCTATTTCCTATATTTGATATTAGAGCCACGTCCCTGTAAGGAGCCTAACAATTTGAGGGAGATCCAAAGATGGAAGCATTCAAGAAGGACAATCCAAGATTTGATGGAACCAACTATGCATTATGGAAGAACCACGTGCTTGTACATCTTAGATGCATTGATGAAGATTGGTGGAGAATTACAAAGAATTCATACAACCCTCCTCAAAACCCTACAACTCCTGATGAGATCAATGAGGCCAAGGCAAACATTAGGGAAATGAATATTTGTTGAGTATATTGAGTGATGTAGAGATTACCAATGTCATGGAACTAGAGATAGTCAGTCAGATATGAGAGAAGTTGGAAATTATTTATGAAGGAGACACAACAATAAAGATGGACAAGTTGCAGATCTTGAAGGGAAAATATGAATCCATGAAGATGAGTGAAGATGAGAACATTTCACCCTACATCCTAAATATCAATGAGAGGGTGTCTGCTATCAGATGTGCTGGAGGTACACTTGATGAAGATGAGATTGTTGCAAATATTCTGAGAATATTGCCTTCTGCCTATGACAACACGGTTGCAACTATTGAAGAAATAAGGATAGTAACAAATGTGACAAGGGAGAGCCTATTTGGAAAGATTACAACCTTTGAATTGAGTGCATTAGGTGGAGCACTTCCCAAGACTGAGACAACATTCAATGCCCTAGTGACTGGTAAGGACATGCAAAAATTCGATATGACTAGGAGACCTACAAGGAAAATGTCAAGATGAGAGAAGGAGCTGAAGGAAATGGAAGACAAAGAGCTTGAAAAATTGAAAGAAAAGTTTGAGAAGAGTATAGTATAGAGATCCTGTTAGTAGTAAGTATAAAGGAAAGATGCCTTTTAAATGTTTTTCATGTGGAAAAGAAGGGAATTTTTCATCTTGGTGTCCTAATAGAATTCCTAAGTACAAGTATGAGCCTAAGCCTAGGGAAAGAAAGTGCTACTATTCTCTTGATGATTGTGCTACTGATGATGAATCTGATGAAGTCGACAAGGATGACGATGAATTCACATTCATTTCCATTAAGTAAGATGAAGGTCCTATGACTGATATTGTAATGACTTCTAGTTCTACTAAAGATGTTGTTGAAGATAAATCTCTAGCCATTCAAGTTGCCAAGGAATATAAGTGGGTGATTGACAGTGGATGATCTCATCACATGACTGGTAACACAAATAAATTTTTATGATGGTGGCGAAGTGAAATGGGGTGAAAAGTCTGGTGGTAAGATCAGAGGTAGAGGTTAAATTAGTTTGGATGGTAAAAATAACACTGATGATGTATTGTATGTAGAAGGTTTGAGACGTAATCTTCTTAGTGTTAGTCAGACGATGGATAAAGGCTATGGATTGAACTTGAAGGATAATACGTGTAAGATCTTGAATGACTATGGAAAGGAGATTTCTATTGAATCTAGGACAATAGGTAATATATTTCTTTTGAATAGTGGTTAGAAGACTTGTTTGATTGCATAAATAGATGAAATCTGGTTATGATAAGAGATTGTGTCATGTGAACTTTAACAATATTGTTGCTATAAGTTCTACTTCTGCTGTTAGAGATTTTCCTAGGATGAAGAAGCCTGCAAACAATTTTTGCAAAGAATGTCAATTGGGAAAGAAAAATAGAGCTTAATGATATCAGATTTCCACAATCCATAGACGTTGATGTAATTGTTTTCTGGGTATATTATGTTAGTGTTTTTTTCATCAAACACTAACACAATCTAACATAATGAAAAAAACACTAACACAATCTACCCAGAAAACAACTGCATTAACAAACAAGAGCTACTTTTCACTCTAAGAAAGAAAATTCAAATGGTTTGCTTGATCTTGTTCATACTAATTTGTGTGAACCTACCAAGACAATAAGCTTGCAAGGTGACAAATGTTTTACGCTACTAATTGATGATTAATCAAAGATGGTATGGGTGACCTTCTTGAAGGAGAAATCTAAAGCTTTTGATAAGTTCAAGGTTTCCAAGGCAATGGTGGAGAATGAGATTGGTATGAAATTGAAGAAGATGAGATCAGACAGAGGTGGATAGTTTATATCAAATGAGTTGAATACATACTGTGAGATGCATGGAATAAAGAGAAAATTATCTGATCCTAGGACTCCACAACAGAATGGTGTAGTAGAGAATAAGAAAAATTCTATTTAAAGACTGCAAGGACCATGATGTTTGAAAGAAATATTTTGTAGATATTTTGGAGATAAGCTATGAGCACTGCAGTATACACTCTTAACCGAGTACAGATCAAACATTGAACTGCTAAGACACCCTATGAAATTTGGTGTGGTCATGTGCTTACTATTAAGTATTTTAAATTTTTTTGTAGTAGATGGTACATAAAGAGATATGAAGACATAAGAAAGTTTGATGCAAGGAGTGATGAGGTATATTCCTTGGTTATTATACCAAAATTAAAGCATATAGGTGGTATAAAAAAATGTTGAAAAAGTTAGTGGAAAGAACAAATGTTAAAGTGAATGAAAGTATTGAGAATTTGGCAAGGTCTTGTGAATGTAGACATTAGAGGGATAGTAATGATCAGAGTCAACATCAGCAAGTGCAGGACAAAAGTCCAAGTGTGACAAAAAGTGCAGAAGATGAAGCATATACAAGTGGAGAAGAAGAAGAAATTCATAAATAATTGGCAAGGAAGAAGACTCCAAGGTATGTGAGATCGAATCAAAATGAAGGAAAAATAATTGGTGATAGGAACAAGGGAGTTCAAACAAGAAGAAGGATTACGAAAGATCAGATGTTCCTAAAATCAGAATTGAGCCAATTGATGATGAATGAACTAGATATATTAAGGAAGAGATTGTGAATACAAACAACCATGTGGAAAATCTCATGATCAGAGAAGATAAACTTGAGGCATTTCTTGAGAATGAGAACAATGGTGTTAGACTTGTGAAAGGTGAATTTCTAGGTCTAGACAAGTCAAGCTTGACACTAAAAGACAAAAGAAGAACAAACTAGAAAAAAAAGAAGGAAAGTAATAAAACAAAAAAGAATAAGACTAAGAAGACTTTGATAAAAAAGACCTAAATCTCAGAGATTCAAAGGTAAGTGTTTTTCTTGTGGGAAGTTTGGACATAAAGTTGCAAACTGCAAAAATAAAAATCAACCTTCTAGAAACAAAATGGCATAACCATAACTCAAGTATATGCAGTTGTGTGAAAAGGTTGGATGGTACTGTCAAAAGGGAGATAAGAAGATGTCCATGTGCTATAATAAGAGATGATGATAGTGAACAACATATTGTTGTATGTTTTAGATACAATACATCTACATAGATTACCAAACATGGCATAAACATAAGATGAAAAAAGGTATTTTAGTAGCAAGGAACAAGAATGTGAAGAAGAATAATCAGACCAAAAATCATTAAGTGAAGAGGAAAGGCTTGAAGATAAAAGGAATGAAGAAAGATAAAAAGAGAAAAGAAAATAAGCTCATAAACAAATCCAAGAGAAAGAAGAATAAGAAGAAGACAAACAATGGGAAGACAAAGTTGGATAAAAGATAAAATTATGAAAGAAAGTCCAAGAGAAAGATGAGTAAAGATAAAAATTATATTCTTGCACATCTTAGAGGAAATTTAGGGGCCATTAACCCTCTTGATAAAAACTAAGGCGCAAGATATTTCATCAGTCTAGTATGCTCTACAAAAGAATCTTACAACTAGATTATGGAGGCTGCTATTCAGGGGGAGTAGTAAGCATTGTAAGGCAGCTGTGTTTTATTGGTAGTTGGATGTGTTTGATGTACCAGAGAAGGTAATACACCTTTGTCATTGATGTCAAAGGGGGAGAGAGAGAGAAAATGTGAAAAATAATCAGATTTGAAGAAAGAGAGAAGATAAGATGTGAAGAGAAACTTTATATACTTGCACATAAGAAAGAGTTTTAGCCAAGAAGAGTGGTGTACATCCAAGGGGAATAAACTGATGGATAGAAGATCATGTAATCATATTGGAATTAGGGAGAGATTGTTCCCAGGGGGAATAGTGAAAGAGAAGAAATGAGGTAGCAAAGTAGAGTTAGAGAGACTTCAAAAGATATTGTGTATATTGCTGGTAGTACTATTGATTTCTGATTTCATTATTATTTTTCCCATCACATGTTTCCATCAATGCCAAAGGGGGATATTGTTGGAAAGTTGGATGTGTTTTCATTGATGTCAACATGTCTATTATGTAGTTTGGAGGTTTGTTGTGCAGTTTTTCCAGTAACACAAGATGATCATAAGACTGGTGAAGGAATGTTACCAAAGATGAAGAACTGCACACCTCATGGGATGATGTAGAGGTTGTATGCATGGTTCATGTCAAGTATCAGTTGCTAACATGATGATTTGATCAAGTTATGATGCCACATATGAAGACTGGTTATTTTACTATTTGCTAGTGTAACAAAGTTGTAGAGAATGATTGTGTACACGTGCTCAGGGTGATATATTTGGTTGCACAACTGGGAATGTATTAAGGACATAGAAATGTGTCTACCATTCAAAGGGTTTGTGATTTTGATGGTCTGCAAGGAATTTACAAGTATTTCAGTTCGGGGTAACAGTGTTCTTGAGGTTTAGCATGAAATGCTGATAGATTTGATGAGTGTGATGGATTTGATTGTTTATTTGAGATTCGCGATTCCTTACAATGATCTAGGATTATGTGATTGATGAGTTGACATCTTACATTGATCAAGTTGACCAAGTTCAATGGATTTGAAGATTTTTTATGTGCTTATCTGACATGTCAAGAAAAGTTGATAAAATAGTTTATGAGAGATCGGTAAAATGTTCTAGGGTTTATATTATGATCTTGAGGTGTTTGTGAAGGATCTAAGCAATGTTTGACAAGAACATAGTGATCCTGATGGTTGATTTTGGCGCTAAGAGTTGAAAGTTTGATGATTACATTTTGTTGACCTAGTTATTGATAAATATGGTGAATTAGGGTTTGATTTGTGTTGTGTTTGTGCGCTAGTGTTTGGAATATTGTGGAAGGCAGAGGTTTCTAGTGAAGCACTTTTACAAATCTAATGAAGGTGGGATTTTTGTATGAGTGTTGTAGAGACAATTACAGCTAAGGATCTGATTGTATTGAAATGGAACAGACCAAGGCATTGGTAGATGCTTTCATTAATTCTTAGATTGGTGTCTAAATTGTGATTGTAAGTTAGTGAGACTTCCTTAGGGTTGTATCCCAAGGAAAATTGAGTAGTGAACTCTAGGCAGTTCCTGAATGCATGTGCATTCCTCATATTGTAATGAGTCTATACTTCTAACAATGTACTAGTCTAATTGTGGGTTTGAACCCACCATGGTTTCTACCTTGGTTTGGGTTTCCACGATAAAAATCTCTGTGTTATGTGGTGTTGATGTTTTCTGATTTGTGTTTACGTGCTTTATATTTTGTAAATCAGTAATAAAGATTAAAGTGATAAAGGGTTTCAAGTTTTAAAGGTTTAAGGGTTTCAAGTTTTAAGTGTTTAGGAGCAATTGATTCACCCCCCCTCTCAGTTTCTTGCTAATTATTTCCTACATGAAGATCATACATTGTTTATTATATTCATTATTATATTTAAATTTATTATACTTAGGAATTGCAAAGTGAATGTGATACATATTCATAAATATTCTTCAAATTGACATTATTCATATAAATGATAGAAAAGTGAAAAATTAAATCAAGTGATAGAAAACAAAAGTCTCATGGCCTCTCTACACCAACTACATTTCCTTGTGCTCATTGACTTAGTGATGGAATCAACAATATTAATCTAGGTGTTGAACTTGAGTATATTAAATTTTCCACCCTCAAGTATTCAAAATAAAGTTATACTAAGATTCCATATACTTCATTATGATCACTATATATTGGATTCTTTGATAAATAATGACACTTTGACAATAAAATATGATATTATTTTGCCTATGCTCACAGATATTGATTAAACATGATATTTAAAACTATATTATCTCCTTACATACATATATATAAACCATATACTTGTATAGTTAATGATGGAAATATATTATAATCACTTAGCCAACTAACAAATCCTCTAAATAAAGAAAACACATGACCAATCATTGACTTCTTACTTTTGAATCACTAACATAAACTAAATTTAAAAATTCCTATATATGGAAAATTGCACATATCATCAATCCCATGATAGAAAATACAATAAAATAAAGTCTCTCAAATAATCTAAAACCCATTTTCACATAAATATGATTCTCTACAAAGGCTAAACGTGTGCCTACTATGAACTCCTAGTACTTGGGCAATGTTTGGTCCTATATAGTGTTGAACACACTCCATATGTTGAGAGGGTGGGGGGAAGGGTGAATCAACATAGACCAAAATCTACTAGCAAATGATCATCATATGAAATAATAATCAAGTAATGAACAAAACCAACAACACATGAACACAAATTTTATAAATGGAAAACCCAAACTAGAAAAAACCACGGTGAGCAGTTTCCCACAAAGAATAATTCATTGCTGTATATAATATTATTACAAAAGATGGTAGGATCTCACTACTTCAGACTTGCAACCAGAGGCTCGCTACCAATACAACAATGAATATGAATAGGAGATCACTTCTTAGGACTTGCAAACATAGGCTTACTACCAAAGTAGAAAGATACAACAAAAAAATTGTGCACCCAAGACTCATTATCTCAGGGACAAGGTGCATACAACTCTCTAAAAGGATAAAGAGAGATTCTCCTAATAATACAACTGATCTACACAACACTGTCAACCTTAGAAACACATTGTTACTGCCCTTTCTTCTCTGCCATTGTCATTGAAATTTTCTTTGCTGACTATAGATCTTTATTGGATCATACATTGTCCACTTGCTTCACACCTTAAATTTAGCTAGAGCATAAAATGTACTTATATACAAGATAGATAATTGGAGATTACAAAAAGGTGTGCCATGTGAAAGGGATGTTACAAGTTGTCCAAGGCAATAATAAAATGAAATAAGGTCCCATGCCAAAAATATTCAAACCAAAATATAGAATGGACAAAACCAGATAAGAGATAAACATTAAATACATAGGTCACCTTTGGTGAACAGATTTGTCTCTACGCTAAATAAAATTTATATTGACCCTACAGCTCTTTGAAGATAAACATTTCAAAATAGTTGGGTAAGCATGAAATATTTTCTTCCCTTTGAATTTTATGAGGTACAACTCCCCTCTCAAAAGTCTTCAACGGATTTTTGAATGAAATACAAAAAAATGTACTTTTAACCAGAAGTACACAAGGGTATCTCAAATACTCCTAGGTATTGAGGTATTTCCAAAGATCATGAATATAGAATTTAAAGTTTAAGGAAAACATAGTTCCTTCAACTATCTAAAATTACTTGTCTGAACAACTAAAAACATGAATTATATGGAAAGATGAATAATCACGACACATAAAATAAATAATGCAGAGAAAGAGATATACCAGTCCACAAAGTAATCAATATGCCGCAAGTTCAAATTCAAAGATCTAAATTGAGACTTTACATTAATATCTTTATACGGTAAGGATCAAAGTCCAAAAAAGGTGTGAATCACTGTATCTTTCCAATTAATTCTTTCAAGAAAGAAAAATAAAAAGTAACAATACTGTAAGCCCCAAAAGACTACATCTAATCTAAAAATTCTATCCCTTCATCAGTTTTATGCTCCAACATATATAGTTTTTCAATCCAGGAGGCCTTTCTAAAAACTCAGCCTCTCAGATTGACAACAAATAAAAATAGTTACGAACTAATAACTAATTAAAGTAGTAGTTTTATAACAGCTGTCCCCTTATCAAAAAAACTAAATAACATGAAACTAATAAGCATCTTCGGCTACTTGTTCTTTGACATGGCATCTTCGACCAGATTCCAGATCTTGAAAGTATTCAACAACTCTTGAGTAGGGTAATAGTGTAAATTTTTTAGCCCAATCAACTTTTCTCAGCATGCGTTCTTGTCCCACTTGAGTTCCTATATTCTCTCCGTCTGTTTAGGTAATTGTCCTTTGTTCAAGTATAGAATTGATTCTACATTTTCTATCTTGGTGAAGTCCTAGGATATGGGTTCTTCTCTTTATTTGATAGCGTTCATAGCATCTTCAAAACTCTTAACCATAGCATTAGCATCCATATTTCCTTCTTCAAACTTGAGAATACTTGAAGGGTTTACTACCTTGATATCTTTTAGGGTATTAGTGTGCATTTCCTTTATCTCTTTTTCCATGGCTCGCATGCTTGATACTGCAACTTTAAACAATGATCCTTTCCATCTCAATTTTTTCTTTAGTATGAATAGCATGCAGGGATCAACCATTTTCATTAAACTCTCTGAAAATAATTTGGTCACTCCATATTCATCTATTTCAAGAACCTGAGACATGATCGCTGCACATTTTTCCTCATCTGATTCCCAACCCAAAATTAAGGTTTGAATCTCCTTGAGTAACATTTCCCCTTCAGTATAGGTGGTTATGAATTATTGTATAAATTTGTTTCCTTCTTTTATGATTCTGTCAACCCAGTTGTTTGTTTCCTCTATCAAGGCTCTGTCCTATTGCATTTGTTTCAACAATTGCTTTCTATCTGAGGAAATAGGATCAAAGTTCTGTAGAGCCTGAGCCTGAGGCAATGACCCTATGTTACATAGCGAACTAAGGAATTCAACCATAGTTATCGCGATTTGTTTAAGCTCTCTCTTTTCCTTGCCATCCTTTCAATATTGATCGAGCATGTGATCAGCTGAAAACTTGAACAAATGATCTCTGGTATCCCTTCTCAGCACACCAAACTCCATCTTTGTGACCTCAAAGTCTTTTGCCTCAGGTTCTTGGATTCCTTCTTTTTGTTTAAAGGTTGCAATTTTAGCAGTCACTTTTCCTGTGGTCGGATCTATTCTCAACCTTGCATTTCTCTTCATTCTCTTTGCCTTCAGAGCATGAGCAACATACTTAGTGATTATTTCCTTGACTAGTAGAGAGACAGGCTTGAAACTTCATTTTCTATTCACTGAATTAGTTAACCAAGGAGGAATCGAGCTAGAAGTCAATCTATTGTCAACTATTTTAACAAGTGTCTCATTCCCTTGCTGAGCCTCATTTTTACTATCAGATACTTCTTAATCATTCTTATGATACTCTGGTGAAAAGGAAATGTCTTCATTGTTGGTCTCAACATCTACAAAGCTAGACTATAGCGAAGCCATTTGTGCATGAGACTGAGACCTAGTCCTTGACATCATCCATGGTGCAGTAGGGTGTCTACTTGCAGCTAATTTCTTTCTAGACAGAGGGATATCACCTGCATCATTAATCAAGAGGGATAGACAAGAGGGTTTAGGCAATAATTTAACTAGTATGGGGTTCACATCAAATATTTTAGGAGATGTAGTTATTGTCCCACTTTGCCTTCTCTTTTTTAACCAATCACCTATCAATCCTAAGATGGATCTGGCCCTCAGTTTTATGTTCTCCTCCTCTTCTCTTGTCTAATCTATTGCTGGCATAATTGCTAGGTTTGAACCATCATAGCTAGGTTCAATAATCTCAGAATTATCTTCCTCCAAACCTTTAATGTTGAACTTCAACTACAGGGCTTTGATTTGAGAGATTAACAACCTCGAATGATCCATTTTATTAATCTCCTCTTTTTTATTACAATCCTCCCATAAATCTTCAATGTGTGGGGACAATTTTAGTTGGCCATCTAAAATGAGGGTCCGTCTTGCAAAAACTTTACTGTCAAAACCTCTTCTCTCCTCATAAAATTGCATGTGAAAATTCACCAGGTCACTTCCTATTACTGAGGCATCGATCATATTTTTTCAGGTTAGGGCTCCAAGCTTGATTGGGAACATAGAATCCTATTTTTCTTCTGGAAGACTATTTTTGATCACCGTGACTTCTGCCAAAATAAAGCAGTCAAAAGAGAACCTCGACAACTTGTGGGGTTCTTCATCAAAACCTCTCACTCTGACATATGTGAATCCCAAAAATTGAATGTAAAATCTACCATAATTTTAAACTAGTTTTGGTGCGTTGGGAGAAATCCTTGCACTGGGGTTCCAGCCAAGTGATAACATAACTTTCCAGGGAAAACATCATGAACCCTTTAGTAGTCTTCCAGTACTCGGTCTCTTCTTAGCAGGGGACAATACTCATAGATATTAATGTCTTCTCTCCATGGTTAATGTAGAATTCCTACGAAATCTTGTGTACGTGATAAATAATAAATCAAATATGAGGACATAAATAATTCCTTTTTTACTGCTTTGTCTTGCTTGATTTGGTCTCTTATTGAACCAACAATTATCTCGGCCTAGTCTAGACTTTGCCTACCATTCAGAATAATCTCTATGAAATGGTACATCCAATCCTTGAAGAGAAGTACTTGTGCAGATGCTCTTACTCTATGTAGCAAGTCCACTAAGTCATGAATATGAGGCTTCATGTGATCCTTAGTCAACATATTGGGAAACCTGGAACCTCCTCTGTAGTTCTATTGAGTCCAATTACGAACAATATTGCTACGATACTTGTCACTTCTTTCTCAAAACTGAGCTAGAGACCGGGTTGGGGTAAAACTGGAAAAGGCCTCATTGGGTAATTTAAATATTGACATGATCGTCTCTCTGGTTACTAACAAAATAATCTAACCCTCATTACTCAAAATACACTTAGACTTGACATCATAAGGATTTATGTACTGTTGAATTAGCTCGGGTCTTATTATGGCTGGGGGAAATGAGACAACTTGAAATAACCCGCTAGACATTATCTCTAGAATACTTTCATTATCCACAAATTCTTTGAATTTATCAACCATTTTCTCTACTTCAACCCCCATTAAATTAGTGTCTGAAATCACTGGGGCTCAACACTCTAAACTAACAATATTTCTAAAGAAATGCATGCTGGATTTCATTTTCCTTGCCCCAAATAAAACAAAAGAAACTGTAGCCTTTCAGAATCACACTAATATGCAGAAAAATGAAACAAAGGGAGGCTTTCTGCATTTACCTATGATCTTGTGACTTAGGGAAACACGAACTTCTATCCTCCATAGTCGAGACTCCACAATCTTGCTTTGAAATGAATAAGAAAAATGATATACTTATTTAAAAAGATCCACATACCATGAAGTATGGATGAAAAGATGGACATTAATTGTGGCATGAAGTTAAGAGTGGATCCAATGTCATGATGTGACATTTGACCGCTACCTTGCTTTGAAAAACTATCTGAGTCATCATTACTTTTTATTTAATGTCATTACATCACTTATGCTGAGAAATAATATGCATTAATTCCTATTGCTAGCTCAAACTTCCCCCATGGTTACCATCCCCTCAAGGCTGACTGTACCATTATTCTGATTATTAATTTACTGACACGCCACGTCACCTGTCACATTGTCCGCCAATTCGATCCTTGTATGGTGTTAATTTCTTCTGAACCTCTTTGAAATACTTTGAACCAAGGTTCGAAGAGGTTCAAAGTGGTTCATGACTACGTCATGACATATGTAGGGGCCCCACCTACAATTACAATTGTTAGGTGAAAAAATATTTTGTTTGAACCTCTTTGAACTACTTTGAACCAAGGTTCAAAGTGGTTCATAAGCGATAAAAAACTACCAACACTTGCCGGAAGGGGACCAACTATACAAAAACATTGTGGCATTTGTCTTATGGAGTAAATATGATCTTGAAAACTGACTGAAGTTGGGTTGAAAAGAGCGAGAAAATTTGGCAATGACTTTAAATTTAAACCAATGGGTCAAAGACACTTAAACAAGGTGACTCAAATAGACCCTAACACTGTCTGACTGGGGGACTGCATATTGACAAATATGCAAAGAACTTAGATTACTAGTTCCGCAAAACAAAAAGAGGAAGGGAAAGAACTGACACACACAACCTAAGGAAAGAAGGGAAAAGACTAACTATTATGTACAAGGGGGCTCTAAGAAAAATCACAACTTGAATAACTTGAGGTCCTACCTGTTGTAAGTGAAGGGAAGATTAACACAACTCAGGTAGGACAAACAAAATGCATTTGAGCCAATTTCTTCTAAAATAATGAATGAGCCTTTCCATAAAGACTCAAATTTACCATGAGCTCCTTTAGGTACCCTCCTTTTATCTCATAATAAGACCTCATCCCCTTCCATGAAATTATAGGGTGAGTCCTCATATCAAAAATTTGTTTCACTTTCAACTAGTGCTCTATAATGTGATCCACTAATTTGTCTCGCTCCTCCTCCAATTTACTCAGGTACATGACCCATTTCTCCAGGGAATCTTGAAAGTACTAATCCTCAATCATAGACTACAGTTTGGCAGTAGACAATTTGAGAGGTAGTGATACATGATCTCCTACTCCATATACAAACTCAAAAGGATCCATCCCTATAGCTCTCTTGAGGGTATTACAATTAGCCCATAAGGCTTCATGCAATTTCTTGTGCCAATCACAAAGATTATCACCCATCAGTTTCTTAATTATAGTCACTAGATTCTTATTACTGGACTTTGCCTGGCCATTCCTCTAAGGGAAATAATCTGATGAGTGGGCTAAGGATATTCTGTACTCATAACAAAACATTGAGATCTCTTCTCAAGAGAAATCTGTGGCATTTTCTGCTACTACCTTCTGTGGTACTCCAAATTTGACAAAAATATGGTTCAGTAAAAAATCACAAACAACTTGAGAATTTTCCCTTCTAGTAGGGATTGCCTCCACCCACTTTGTAAAATAGTCAGTAGCTGTCAGAATATACACATGCCTTGCAATGGATGGAAAATTCAAAGTTCCTATAAAATATATTCCCCATTGTCTGAAAGGTCCATCTACTACAACTAGTTTGAGGGGCAGGGCTACCAATTGTGGACGTCCTGCAAGTAGTTTGCACTTATCACAATATTTGACATAGTGATATGCATCTTTAAACATTTAGGGCCAATAGAAATGGTTCTGGAGGATTTTGAAGGTTGTGACAGTGGAGGAAAAATTCCCTCCATAAGATTCATCATGGAATGATCTCAATAGTTTTTTCTGTTGTTCAAAATCAAGGCATCTGAGGAAAGTTCCATCAACTCTTCTCTTATACAACACATCTTGAGAAATAACATACTTAGAGGCCTTTAGCCTCAGATTACGCCTTTCTTGGGGATTCAAGTATTTGGGGCATTCAATATATGTAAGGAAATATGTCACATTTGAGAACCATGAATCAGTCAAACTTACCAATAGGACCATAGGAACTTCATCTGCTTCTTCTTCTTATGGATTTCCATTTTATGCTATTAACTTGCATAGGCCCCATCCTCGTAACAAATTTGTTGGCTTAATAGTTAGGTCGTATTCTTGAATTTTAGCTACCCATACAACTCTATTATTCATTCCTATCTCCTTTTGTGTCAAAACACTTTTCACTGCTATCTCTGGAATGTATGTAGTAGAATGCGAGTGCAAAATGTAGTACCTAAATTTTTTCACTTCTTTTACTACTGCAAAGGCATGCTTTTCAATTTGATAATATTTGAGTTTTTGTTAGTTCAATGGTGTGCTCATGAAATAAATGGGTGCCTCCTTTCCTTTGTCATTCTTCTTTGTCAAAATACCGGATAGAGTATGCTCTGACACATAACAATAAATCATAAAGTCCCTTTTAAAATCTAGTCTTGTCAACATAGGGGCTTGGGATATTACTTCTTTGATTTCACTGAAAGCCTTCCACCCTTCCTCATTCCACTTAAAAGGGTGCTTCTCACTCATCATGTCTACCACGTGCCTGGTGATCTCTGAAAATTCTGGGACAAAAGCTCTTAAAAATTTCACTTGGCTAAAGAAGGACTTTAATCCACTCCTATTAGAGGGAAAATTAAGTTACTGGATTGCCTTAACCCCACCAGGATCAATCTTGACTCCTTCTTTTGATACAATATGCCCTAACAATTTACCTTCCTCAACAAAGAAAATGGACTTTTTTGGGGTTTAGAGATATACCATGACTTCTGCACCTCTGCAACACTGTCTCTAGATCTTTTAAATGGTGGCTCCTTATTTTCAAATAGACAGTTAAGTAATCTAAATAGATTACAATAATTTTGTTTCACAGATCCCCAAAGGAGGAGTTCATCACCCTCTAAAATGTGGTGCCAACGTTAATCAAACTAAATAACATTCGGTTGTATACAAAATTACCCCATGGTGTTATAAAGGTTGTCTTGTTCTAATCATCTTTTGCTACACTAATTTGATTGTACCCAGAATACCCGTCCAACATCGACATTACTTTTGATCTTGACACGACCTGGAGAACATGTTCCATTACTGGTAACACGTAATTATCTTTTAGACTGGATTGATTCAGATTCATGAAATTGACACAAATTCTAATTTCACCATTATTTTTCCCCACATGCACTATATTGGCAATCCAGGTAGAATGATGGATGGGGAAGATAATCCTAGCTTGCAACATCTTTTTTACTTCCCTCAATATAGCTTTGTATACTTTCAGATTATAATTTTTGAGATTTTGGCGAAAAGGTGTAGCGTCAGACTTCAAAGGAATATGATGTCTAAACTGGCCATCTCTGAATTTTTTGAGGTCTTCATACCCCCAAGAAAAAAAATCTCTACATTCTTTCAACAACTTTCCCAGATCATCCCTTTCTTGCTGAGAGCATGTTTTATCTATTGAAATCCATTTAGATCACCTTCATCTCCAATATCAATCTTGTCATACTCCTTGGGATTATGAGAGTGTGGCACCTTCTCCTTGATCATGCTATTGTCCCTCCTACAAAACAAGTGTTCGAGGGATACTAGACCCTTGGGAATCGTATTCCCTTTTAATTGAATTATCTCCTTGTCTTCTACATCACCTTCATAGACTTCCCTACACTCACTATTAGAACCTTCAAAATATATATTAGCAAAATTTTGAACACAAATAATGAAATCTTTAAGCTGAGAATCATTGTCAAAAACCTACTAGTGCTATACATTATCTAGTACTCTAGGTCTATAGACCATTTCTATTCTATAACTATGTACTTTAAAATTAGGATGTGGTAACAACAATGAAGTGGAGACTACCAAAGAAACTGCCTTAGCATTTAAACTTTGAGGTATGAACTCTATGGAAAAAGTGTCAAAAGACTCAAATTCATCCTATACCAGGTTCCTATATTGCCTCAATTTTTTTTATTTTTGACAGAGAACTGACCTCTTACCTATTTCATGATCAGTTCGACATCACCTTTTGCTATTAGCTCTTGATCTCTCTAGACTTCACTTCCTCCAGTCCTAGTAGCAATGCTTCATACTCGGTTGTATTATTGGTATTTCTGAAGTCTAATTTAAATGACAAAGGAATACATTCTCCAACGGGAGGAATCAACACCACTCCTTCTCCTGATCCTAAATTTGAACAACTACTATCGAATTCCATCCTCCATAACCCTTCCTCCTCTAAAACTTTGGCCACTGGTTCAATTCCTCCTTTAGAGAGAATCACATAATTACCAAAATGTCACTCCTCATAAAGGATTTGAGCCTTGGAATTGTCAGAAGGAACCACTATGTATTTTTTTTTAGGCTCTAGTGCAAGTTTTATCTTTTTTCTTGCCCACTAGAATAATTGCCTCAGACCAATCCATCTTTATATCACCTCCCATGTCCTTACAGAAAGTTATACTGAGAAACATGTAGTAGCTAGCTGGGATGTCTGCAACTAGAATTTTTAATTTCAATCTCTTATTTGGACATGCAGTAAGAACAACTTGTGCGTCTTTAACTTGGCCCATCAACAACACTTATTTCCCATCCATAGAATAGCATCGACCAAATGTCTTGGTGAGGGTGAGGTTGAGGGCTTTGGCAATAGGAGCATACATTATATTATCAGATGCACCTGAGTCTATGATGTAATTACTGAGTTTTTGTCCATTCAAAAGTAAGGAAACGTAGAAAGGATTAGGCTTCTTCTCCTCTATTTCATTTTCTATGGAATTGATACAAGGAGGGTCCTCTGTTGTTTGTGGGGTATCCTCAGATACAAAAATAGGGAATTCTTCAACTATATTTGTTTCTCCTACAAGGGTTTTATTTATTTGAGTAGTTGAAATTGATTCCCCTTTCACATATTTAACTAGTTTGTCAAGCTCCTTAGGGTTCATCCTTAGATACTTGGCCGGAGAGATTGAGATAGAGGTGGATTTACAAAAATTGATAAAATTGAAGTTAGGAGGGGATGGGGTTGTGTTAGCTCTTTGTAGGATTTTGATTCTTGATCTCTTTGGATTTGATGGAGTATCACTACCTCCAGATTCCTTTCCTTTGGGAGAAGTATCAGACGTACCATCACCAGGAGTGAATCTCAGGTTCCGTTGGTTTCTAGTAAGGAATGCACATGATGGATCTTGTAGAATCACCAGGATATTTCCACCCCTTTTGAAATTAGACTCATACTCTGGAGATAAAAAGAAATCTAATGTCTGATTTATGGAGTATTTTCTTCTTGAAACTCTTCTATCCCAATAGTATCTTTCATTGCATTTATTGGGAGACACCTCAACCAGTCAGGACATGTTTCACCATCATGATAAGTTGTCAAGTGAAACAAAAACATGGTCTCCTTAGGTTCGGTTTTGATTTGCAACTTAGGATGTGAACCTGTTTAGAGAGGAATCTTCCCATGAGGCTGATTGTATTGCTTGTGACTGACATCCTGATAGGGAGATTGATAAGGATAACCAACTCTATTCTACTTCCTTTTGAGAATTTTCATGTCATTCATTAGTCTTTGCATCAGAGGATCTATTGGGGTAGAGGAGGAGGTACTTGAAGATTGAAATTCTCTTTTCCACTTCCCCTCTATGATGAATGTGTCTTCAAGCTGAATGACTAATCTTTGTGTAGAATTTAAATTAGATACTCCATCCTTCAGCAAATGAAAACTTATATCAGGTGGCACTACATTAAGACAAAACATTTTCTCATTCTCATTGCTAGACACAGAATTTACAAGGATCCTCTACAATATCCTATATTGAACTTTGCCACAAATTCCCGCATAGGTTTGTGTATCTCCTTCTTCCATTGGATCAATTGAAGCAATAGGGAGATTTCATTATCAGGGGTTTTAAATATTTCCTAAAAGGTATTCTTCATATCATCACAACTAGTTATGGAGGCATGAGGTAAATGATTGAACCAATCAACCGCCACATCCATCAAATTTGTCATAAAAATTCTAACTGTAATTTCTTGAGTCTGAAAACTAATAACACCACATGCAATGTGGAAGGCACTGAGGTGATCTTCTGTGGTCATCTTTCCATCTCTATTGAACTTAGGCAATATTTTGTTAGCGCCCTTGGGTAAAGTGATGGGAGGGTTTTCTCCTACGCTCAAAGGACCTATGTTTTGACTCCAAGGCTGGTTGGAAACCATGGTTGGGGATCTAAAGTTCAAGGGTTGAGTATTGAAAAAGGAGGGCATTACAATAGCTGGTGGGATAATAATTGTACAACAGGTGATATAGTAGGACTGGCAAGAGGTGAGGAAGGTCTACTACATGAATTGGTTTTCTTTTCCTTGGGTGTATTAGAATAGGGGGAAAAATTTATATTTTCTAAAGCCTCGAAGTCTTCATCAATCAACCCTTTTCTTTGATCACCTCTAGTATATCTTTTCTCAACCAGCTTCGATGTCAAAACTAGCTTTCAATTTCTCTAAGGAGTGTGAGAAAGTCTGTCTACTACAACTACTTCCTGAGCCACGGGTATGCCTGTTAGGCATTCAACAATTTCTTCCTCTTCTTCCAACATTTGGCGAGTTTGTTGGAACTACTGATTATTACGTCTATATTTCCAGGCTACTGCAACTAGGTTTGAAATTAGATCTTCTTCTTTGTTTTCAAAACCTAGATTGGGCTGAAGTATGACAAACACATCATTGTGTGGTAACACCATTTTTATACATTATGACAATTTAGAGCCTGGTGCTCGTCACAAGACTCCCCAGTAGAGTCGCCAAAAATCTGTTGGTGAATAGATTTGTCTCCACGTTAAATAAAATCTATATTGACCCTACACCTCTTTGAAGATCAATATTTCACAATAGTTGGGTAATCATGGAATATTTGCTTCCCTCTGAATTTTACTAGGTACAACTCCCTCTAAAAAATGTTCAATTAATTTTTGAATGAAATACAAACAAATGTAATTTTAACTAGAAAGTACGCAAGGGTATCTCAAATACTCCTAGGTATTGAGGTATTTCCAAAGATCATGAATATAGAATTTAACATTTAAGGAAAACACAGTTCCTTAAACTATATAAAAATACTTATCTTAATAACTAAAAACAAGAATTGTATGGAAAGATAAATAATCACGGTACACAAAATAAATAATGTAGAGCAAGAGATATACCAATCCACAAAGTAATCAATATACCATAGGTTCAAATTCAAAGATCTAAACTGAGACTTTGCATTAATATCTTTATACGGTAAGGATCAAAGTCCAAAATAGGTGTGAATCACTATATCTTTTCAATTAATTCTTTCAAGAAAGAAACTAAAACTTAACAGTACTGTAAGCCCCAAAAGACTATGTCTAATCTAAAAACTCTAACCCTTCATTAGTTTTATGCTCCAGTATATATAGTTTTGCAATCTAGGAGGCCTCCCTGAAAACTCGGCCTCTCAGATTGACAATAAATAAAAATAGTTACGAACCACTAACTAATAAAAGTAACATTTTTACAACAACTTTCCCCTTATCAAAAAAACTCAATAACATGAAACTAATAAGAATCTTTGGCTACTCATTCTCTGATGTGACATCTCAGACCAGCTTCCAACTTGTGAAAGTATTCAAAAACTCTTGAGTCAAGTGAGAGTGTAAATTTTTTAGCCCAATCAGCTTAGCTTGGCATGCATTCTTCTCCCACTTGAGCT
Organism: Thuja plicata; assembly: GCA_018584345.1. Classification (NCBI taxonomy): domain Eukaryota; kingdom Viridiplantae; phylum Streptophyta; class Pinopsida; order Cupressales; family Cupressaceae; genus Thuja; species Thuja plicata. Next base: position 859,087 of record MU226807.1, read on the forward strand.
CCTAGATTATCTCCATCTATTTAGGTAAGTTTCCTTTGCTCAAGTATAACATTGATTCTACATTTTCTATCTTGGTGATTGTGGGTTCTTTTCTTTCTTTGATAGCATTCATAGCATCTTCAAAAATATTAACCATAGCATCAACATCCATATTTCCTTCTTCAAATTGGAGAATACCTGACGGGTTCACTACCTTGATATCTTTCAAGGTATTAGTGTGAATTTCCTTTATCTCATTTTCCATGGATCACATGCTTGAGACTGCAGCTTTAAACAATGATCCTTTCCACCCCAAGTTTTTCTTCAGTATGAATAACATGCAGGGATCAACCATTTTCATTGGATTCTCTGACAAGAATTTGTTCACTCCATATTCTTCTATTTCAAGAACCTGAGATATGATCTCTGCATATTTTTCCTCATCTAATTTTCAAATCAGAATTAATGTTTGAATCTCCTTGAGTAACGTTTCCCCTTCGGTATAGGCGGTTATGAATTCCTATATAAATTTGTTTCCTTCTTTTATGATGGTGTCAACCCAGTTGTTTGTTTCCTCTATCAAGGATATGCCATGTTACATTTGTTTTAGCTAATGCTTTCTATCCGAGGAGTTAGGATCAAATGTCTATGGAGCCTGAGCCTGAGGCAGTGACCCTACGTTACTTAGCAAACTAAGGAATTCAACCCGAGTTATCACAAGCTATTTATGCTCTTTCTTTTCCTTTCAATACTTTTGACATTGACCGAGCATGTGATCAGCCAAAAACTTGAACAAATAATCTACGGTATCCCTATTCAGCACACCAAACTCCATCTTTTTGACCTCAAAGTCTTCTACCTCAAGTTCTTGGATTCCTTCTTTCTTTTTAAAGGTTGCAATTTCAGCACTCACTTTTCCTGTGGTTGGATTTGTGCTCAGCCTTTCATTTCTCTTCATTCTCTTCACCTTCAGAGCATGGTTGACATACCTAGTGATTATTTCCTTGACTGGTAGAGAGACAGGCTTCAAACTGCATTTTCTATTCACTGAATAAGTTAACCAAGGAGGAATCGAGCTAGAAGTTAATCTATTGTCAACTATTTTAGCAGGTGTCACATTCCCTTGCTAAGCCTCATTTTTACTATCAGATACTTCTTGATCATTACTATGATATTCTGTTGAAAAGGAAATGTCTTCATCATTGATCTCAACATGTACAAAGCTAGAATCTAGGGAAGCCATTTGTGCACGAGATTGAGACCTAGTCCTTGACCTCTTCTGAGGTGCAGTAGGGTGTCTACTTGTAGTTTCTTTCTTTCTAGACAGAGGGGTATCACCTGCATCATCAATCAATAGGGATAGATTACAGGGGTTAGGCAATAATTTAACTGGGATGGGGTTCACATCAAATATTTTAGGAGACATAATTCTTATCCCACTTTGCCTTCCCTTTTTTAATCAATCATCTGCCAATCCTAAGATGGACCTGGCCCTCCATTTTTTTTTCCTTCTTCTCTTTTCCAATCTATTTCTGGCATGATTGCTAGGTTTGAACCATCATAGCCAGGTTCAATAATCTTGAATTTATCTTCCTCCAAACCTTTGATGTTGAACTTCAACTACAGGGCTTTGATCTGAGAGATTAACAACCTGGAATGATCCCTTTTATTAATCACCTCTTCGTTATTACCATCCTCCCACAAATCTTCAATGTGTGGAGACAATTTTAGTTGGCCATCTAAACTAAGGGTTCATCTTGCAAAACCTTTACTGTCAAAAGCTCTGTTGGAGATTTGATTCTAGGTAGTTGATTGATTGTATGTTTGTCATTGATGAAAACATATAATACACAATAGTAATTATGTATGTACCTATCTAAATGATGATGTGAAGACTTGCGTGGATAGATACATGTTTTTGACATGTTTTTTATGTTATTTTCATACACGCAGACCTAGATATGATGTTTCTATAAAGTTATGCAATTCTGTTATTGGCAGTTACAGTTCTGGAAGTGTAACAGTTTAGGGCCAACATATATAACGTGTTTCTTGAGTTGCACCTATATTAAGTATATTCGTGTGTATATTCATGGTTATTTATGAGTTAACTATCTTTGGTTAAACACGCCTATCATATTATGTCAAGATTGTATTGTTTAAGTTGATTTGGTGAAGCCGACTCAGTGAAGCATCACGTCTATTCAGTTTGACTTGCGTGGACTTAATATTTTTTGCGTGCTTAGTTAAGCCAACTAAGGTGTTTTTGAAGTGTTTCTAAGAGCCGACATGACCTAATTTGGAGAAGATACTTATAGTAGTTCATTTGTGAACACTAAGTGTGAATGATACGAAAAGAGAAGAAAGATGTATAGAGCAGATTATCAGAGTTGGTTCATTCATTAAGAGTCTATGTGAAGAAGAAGTGAAAGATTGTAATACACTGGAACTGATCAAGACAACAGGTCTACTCTATAGTTCATCATCAGATATAGTGCATATCTGTTATAAAGAAGGTTGTAGCCTTCACCATCAAGCAGTGAGCTTTTGGACAGTGAGTCCACCACACCTAACAGGGTTATTTGTAAAAGACTCCTAATAGGGTCCGACCCTTAACCATGTCACTATACTTATTGCATTTTAATGTACAACTCCTAACAGGGTTGAAATATCTTCTAACAAGGATTACTACAAACAAGTATAGTTTATTTTGGGTGCTAATTCCCACCAGGGTTTTTACCATTTGGTTTCCCCATAATCAAATTGTGTGTTGAGTACTGTGTTATCTGATTAAGCATTTACTTTTTTGTATTCTAAAGTAAAAGAAGTAAAAAGAACCGAAGTTATTGATAACTGATTCACGCCCCCTCTCAGTTATCCTTTGGGACTATTCTAACAATTGGCATCAAAGCCAAGTGCCTTGGAGAAGAAGCCTAACATCTTAAGGTAGATCAAATGTCTTACTTCAGAAAAGAAAGCCCTAAGTTTGATGGAGAAAATTATCTGGATTGGAAAAACAAAATGATAACACATCTACAATGTGTTGGCATTGAGATCTTTGAAATTGCCACACAAGAAGTTGTAATTCCATCTCTGAAATACCTTGCAAAGGATGATGCTATTAATAGACAAAAGGAAACATTTACCAATAATGCAATCGCCAAAGAATCCCTAATCAGCACCTTATTTGACAGTGAATTTTCTGAGATCAAGAAAATTGACAGAGCATATACCATATGGAAGTATTTAGAAGAGATGTTTGAAGGAGATGTTCAAGCAAAGAATGCATGCAGGAAGACATGGAAAAATAAATACAACAGTCTTGAGATGTTACTTGAAGAGAACATTAGAGCCTACAATCAAAGAATAAATGAAGCAGTGTCTGGAATCAGAAACAATGGTGGAGAAATATTAGAAGAAGATATAATGGACAAGTTGCTAACCAATTTAACATCAGACTATGAAAACAAGATCAGTATTCTAGAGGAAACCATGCAATTCTCACAAGATTTCAAGAGAGAGAGACTTTGATCAGAAAAATCTCTGCATTTGAGATATCAAGATTGAAGACTAAACCTAAAAGTGAAACAACTTTCAAAGCCTCAGTACATGGTAAGAAATCCTTACACATCTCCAGTCATAATGAGAAAGAAGAAGTTGATGAAGAACTTGAAGAAATCATTGCTATGATTGCTAAAAGAGAAAAGAAAGGAAAAGGAAAATATGAAGGACAGCTTCCATTCAAATGTTTTTCATGTAACAAGATTGGTCACTTTGCATCTAAGTGTCCCACAAGAGTCAAGAAGTTCATATCTGATTACAAACCCAAATATAAGAAGGAATGTTATCATGCTGAAGAAGGTGTAATCGATGAAGATTCAGGAGAAGATGAAATTGGATTCATTGCCCTTAGAGACATGGAAAGGTTTCTTGAAGAAATGGACATTGTAGATGAAAAGGAAGAACAAGAGCTAGCCCTAATTTCCAAAGTAGACATCAAAACTGATTGGATCATTGACAGTGGATGCTCTCATCATATGATAGGTGGAAAAGATAGATTTTTTCATCTAGACAAATACAAAGGTGGTATGGTTAAATTTGGAGATAACACTCCTAAACCTATCATAGGCAGAGGTTCTATCACTTTGGATGGAAAGAACAAGATGGATGATGTTCTATATGTTGATGGATTACATCATAACTTACTGAGTGTTGGACAACTACTTGACAAAGGTTATCATTTGGAGTTCAAAGACAACAAGTACATCATTAACAAAAAGGATGGAGACATGATTGCATCAAGCTCCAAAACAAAAGGTAATGTTTTTCAGCTCAATGCTGATGTAAGTTGTTTTGTTGCAAAGGTGGATGACAGTTGGTTATGGCACAAGAGACTTTGTCATATCAATTTTGATAATATAGTAAAGATCAACAATGTTAAGGCAATCAGAGACCTTCCTAGTATTGCAAGACCTTTTGACACTATATGCAGGGAATGTGTTATGGGAAAGCATGTAAGGAGTTCCTTCAGAAGCAAGCAGAACTCAGCTGAGAACAAATTGGACCTAGTGCATACAAATTTGTGTGGTCCTACCCAAACAAGATCATACTATAGAGAAAGGTATTTCATTTTGTTTGTTGATGATTTTTCTAGGATGATGTGGGTTGCATTCTTAAGGGAGAAATCTGAAGCCTTTGAGAAGTTCAAAATATTCAAAGCTAAGGTTGAGAATGAATCCAGATTAAAATTGAAATGTCTGAGATCAGATAGAGGAGGAGAGTTCACCTCTAATCTATTTTATGACTATTGTGAAGAACATGGAATAAAAAGACAGTTGAGTGCACCTAGAACCCCTCAGCAGAATGGGATAGCAGAAAGCAGGAACAAAATAATACTTGATATAGCACGCACTATGATGATTGAAGGAAAAGTGGCGCACACATATTTGAGAGATGAAGTGAACATGACAGTCTATACTATCAACAGAACTCAATTGAGGCTAGGCGTAGATAAAACACCCTATGAACTTTGGTTTGGAAGTGTACCTATAGTAAAATATTTCAGAATCTTTGGTAGCAAGTGCTACATCAAGACAGATGATGGTGTTGGTAAGTTTGATGCTAGAAGTGATGAAGGTATTTTCCTTGGTTACTCTACAAAAATCAAAGCATATAGATGTTTCAATTTAAGATTGAAAAAGATAATTGAAAGTACTCATGTAAAAATTGATGAGAAGTTTATGGTTCAAGAAAGATACTATGAATATGCACCTATGATTGAGGATGAACCCAAGCCTAACAGAAAAGATACTATTATTGAAGAAATGTTTGATTGCATTGATGTCTCATGCAATGACCCTAAATCAAGCAGAGAAGAATCACAAATTACAGTAGAAGAAGACACACCTAAGGTTCCAAAATTCATATCTAGATACCACTCTAAAGATGATATCATTGGAGATCAGAGTAGCAGCATTTTGACTAGGTCAAAAGCAAAAGGTCTAGCAATGGATGAAGAGGTATGTTTGCTTTCACAGATTGAATCTTTAAGTGTTGAAGATGCTTGTAATGATTCTGATTGGAAGAATGCAATGAAAGAAGAATTAGATCAGATAATCAAAAATGATACATGGGAATTGGTCCCTAGACCCAGTGACAAAATTGTGATTGGAACAAAGTGGGTATTCAGAAACAAGATGAATGAAGATGGTACAGTGGTAAGAAATAAAGAAAGATTGGTATGTAAAGGATATACGCAGAGAGAAGGAATAGACTACACTGATACATTTTCTCCTGTGAGCAGAATGGAAGCCATTAAGTTGTTTTTGGCATACACAAAATTCAAAGAATTTAAAGTTTATCAAATGGATGTAAAATCAGCTTTTTTGAATGGTAACTTGAATGAAGAAGTTTACATAGAATAGTCTGAAGGATTTAATCTCTCAGATAAACCAGACATGGTATGTAGATTGAAGAAAGCACTCTATGGTCTCAAACAGGCCCCAAGAGCTTGGTATGAGAGACTTGATGGTTATCTTACCAAGATTGGATTCAAGAAAGGAGTAGCAGATTATAACCTATTCACTAGAGAAACACCTGATGGATTATTGTTAGTTGTTGTATTTGTTGATGACATTACCTTTGGGGGTAATGACAAGCTCAGTAAAGCATTTGCAAAAGAAATGTAAAATTAATTTGAAATGAGTATGATTGGTCCTATAAAATACTTTTTGGGACTGAATGTAAAGCAAATAGATAAAGGTATATTCATTAATTAGTCTAAATATGTGAAGGAAATATTGAAGAATTTTCAGATGGATGATTGTAAGCTAGTATGCACTCCCATGATAACAGGAAGCAAGCTTTCAAAAGATGATGACTCCACAATAGTTGATAAGACATTATACAAATCTATGATTGGTAAACTCATTTATCTAACTCAATCTAGACCTAACATATCTAATGCAGTTGGCATTGTTGGAAGATTTATAGCTGAACCCAAGAAAAATCACCTAATGGAAATCAAGAGGATATTCAGATATCTAAAGGGAACTATAGACTATGGTTTATGGTATCCAAAATCAGAGAATGTATAACTTCATGTGTATACAGATGCATATTGGGTAGGTTGTATTGATGACAGGAAGAGCACTTCAAGAGGAGCAATATTTCTTGGAAACAGGTTGGTTTCTTGGATAAGAAAGAAGTAGAATTGTATTTCTCAGTCAACAACAGAAGCTGAATATGTTGCAGCAGCACTGAATTGCTCAACCATGGTTTGGATCAAGTAGATGGTTAAAGACTTTGGCATTCAGGTTGATTATCCTATTGTTATTCACTATGACAATACTAGCACTATCAACATGTCTAAGAACCCTGTGATGCATGCAAAGACAAAACACATAGAGATCAAGTACCATTTCTTAAGAGAAAAGGTTGCAGACAAAGACGTTAAATTGGAGTATGTGAGCACCAAGGAATAGTTGGTAGATATTTTCACAAATCCCTTATCAAAGGATACTTTTGACTATCCCAGGGAGAAGCTGGGAGTAATTCCCTCTCCTAAGTCTATTTAGAAGAAGTAGCAAGAACATTAGTCATTAAGTGACTGATGAATGGTTGACTACTCTACTTCTAGAGTAGTACCTGTACCTAAAGATCTATAGCACCCTTTTCCATTGATGTCAAAGGAGGAGTATATAGTAAGGGGGATTATGTACTAAGGGGGAGCATATACTTTGGAGGAGTATATACATGGAACAAAAACACAGACAGAGGAACTGCAACAGTTTAGAGAAATATTTTGATGATGATATTGAGAAGATTGTAAAAGAAAGAGGACACCATGAATAGAGGATGTTTTTGATATCATATGTTGCCATCAATGTCAAAGGGGGAGATTGTTGAAGATTTGATTCTGAGCAGTTGATTGATTGTATGTTTGTCATTGATGACAACATATAATACACAGTAGTAAT
>MU226807.1:867250-886120 GCA_018584345.1 Thuja plicata
CATATCTGTTATACAGAAGGTTGTAGCCTTCACCATCAAGTAGTGAGCTTTTGGACAGTGAGTCCACCACCCCTAACAGGGTTATTTGTAAAAGACTCCTAACAGGGTCTGACCCTTAACCAGGTCATTATACTTATTGCATTGTAATGTAAAACTCCTAATAGGGTTGAAATATCTTCTAACAAGGATTACTACAAACAAGTATAGTTTATTGTGGGTGCTAATTCCCACCGGGGTTTTTACCATTTGGTTTCCCTATAATCAAACTGTGTGTTGAGTACTGTGTTATTTGATTAAGCATTTACTTTGTTGTATTCTAAAGTTAAAGAAGTAAAAATAACTGAAGTTACTAATAATTGATTCACCCCCCCCTCTTAGTTATCCTTTGGGACTATTATAACAACCTCTTCTCTCCTCATAAAATTGCATGTGAAAATTCACCACATCACTTCTTATTACTGAGGCATCGATCATGTTTTTGTAGGTTAGGGATCCAAGCTTGATTGGGAACATAGAATCCCATTTTTCTTCTAGAAGACCATTTTTTATCACTGTGAACAATTGTCTACACACTTTTTCCAAAATAAATAAGTCAAAAGAGAACCTCGTCAACTTGAGGGGTTCTTCATCAAAACCTCCCACTCTGACATTGTGAACTGTAGAAATTGAATGTAAAAATTACCATAGTTTTGAACTAGTTTTTGTACCTCGGGAGAAATGATTTTCCCTTGGGTTCCATCCAAGTGATAGCATAAATTTCCAAGGAAAACATCAGGAACCCTTTGGTAGTCTTCTAGTACTCGGTCTCTTCTTTACAGGGGACAATACTCATAGATATTAATGTCTTCACTCCATGGTTCATGTGCAATTCCTACGAGATCTTGGGTACATGCTAGACAGAGATCTTGGGTACATGCTAGACAATAAATCAAATATGAGGATATACAAAATTTATTTTTTACCACCTGTGAATGCTTGAGTTGGTCTCTTATTGAACCAACAATTATCTCGACCTAGTCTAGACTTTTCCTACCATCCAGAATAATCTCTATGAAATGGTACATCCAATCCTTGAAGACAACTACCTGTGCAGAACCTTTCACACTGTGTAACAAGACTACTAAGTCATGAATATGAGGATTCATATGATCCATATTTAGCAGCTTGGGAAACCTGGAACCTCCTCTGTAGTTTGACTAAGTCCACTTACAGGAAATATTGCTACGGTTCTTGTCACTTCTCTCTCAAAACTGAGCTAGAGACTGGGTTGGGGTAAAACTGGAAAAGGCCTCATTGGGTAATTTAAATACTAACATGATCATCTCTCTAGTTACTAACAAAAGATTCTGACTCTCATTACTCAAAATACACTTAGACTTGACATCATAATGATGTATGTACTGTTGAATTAGCTCGGTGCTTATTACGGCTGGGGGAAATGTGATAACTTGAAATAACCCGCTGGACATGATCTCTAGAATACTTTCATTCTCCACATAGTCTTTGAATTTATCAACCATTTTCTCTACTTCAACCCCCATTAAATCAGTGTCTAAAATCACTAGGGATCGACACTCTAAACTAGCAATATTTTTGAAGAAATGCATACTGGACTTGATTTTTCTTCTCCAAAATAAAACAAAAGAAACTGTAACCTTTTGAAATCACACTAATATGCATAAATGTGAAACAAAGGGAGGCTTTTAGCATTTTCCTGTGATCTGCTGACTTAGGGAAACAAGAACTTCTATCCTCCACACCCGAGACTCCATAATCTTGCTTTGAAATAAATAATCAAAATGCTATAATTATTTAAAAAGATCCACATATCACTAAGTATGGCTAAAAATATGGATGTATTAATTGCGGCATGAAGTTAAGAGTGGAGCCAATGTCATGATGTAACATTTAGCCGCTACCTTGCTTTAAAAAACTATCTTAGTCATCATTAATTTTCATTTAATGCCACTACATATCTTGTGCCAAGAAATAATATGCATTATCTTGTTGCCAGCTCAAACTTCTCCCGTGGTTACCATCCCCTCAAGGCTGACTGTACCATTATTCTGATAATTGCTTTACTGACACACCACATCACCTATCACACCGGCCACCAATTTGATCATTGTATGGTGTTATTTTACTCTGAACCTTTTTGAACTACTTCAAACCGAGGTTCAAAGAGGTTCAAAGTTGTTCATGACCGCATCATGATGTATGCAGGGGTCGCACCTGCAATTACAATCGTTAGGAAAAAAAATCTTTTGTTTGAACCTCTTCGAACTACTTTGAAGCAAGGTTCAAAGTGGTTCATAAGAGATAAAAAACTACCAACACTTGACGGAAGGGGAATGACTATACAAAAACATTGTGGCAATTGTCTTAGGGAGTAAGTATGACCTTGAAAATTGACCCACGCGAGATTCAAAACAATGGGAAGATTTGGCAATGACTTTAAATTTAAACCAAAGGGTCAAATACACTTAAACAAGGTGACTCAAATAGACCATAATAGTCACATATAGAATGAACCCATCCAAATAAGAGATAATCATTAAATGCATAACTCAGACTTGAATCAAGAAGCATGATCCACTCTAGGAGAGAAAGGGACCACAAACACGCTACATATACTCCAATTCTAGATTTATAATTATCAAAATAACTCTGTCAATTCAAACATGTAAAAACACACTAGCCAGTGAATCACCTAACTTACCAACTATATCTAGACCTCCAAAAACCATGGTAAGATCTATATGCCACATCAGAAACACTAGCACATGCCAATAGTCCATGTCAGAAGTCATCACAACACATTATTGGATCGGGACAACAACTAAACAAAATTGTGACACTAGATGACTCAATTTTTAGATCACCAGGAACAAGTTTTGGATCACTGGAGAATACCACAACAAAGACCAAAACCTGAATCCATATGCATAAGTATCAACACACCTTCAACCTTGAATTATGGTGCAGAAACCTTCCGGAAAGCACAAATGAACCATTGTTAAAGTTGCAACTATAAAACTATATTTCTCTGTTCATTGAACCACAAATATCTAGACCACACAATTTTATGGGTATATGAGTGTAACAATGAAAAACTATTAAAAATCATCTTCACATGATACATAACTATCTTCTACTACTCTGGATTCATACTTGTCTTCCTCTGCACTGCAGCACTGTTCTGAATACATACTTGACTTCCACTATTCTATAGGTTCAATACACAAACTTACTTCTCCAAGAATAGCATACTTCTGGGCCACAATGTTTGAGAAACCACAAACACCTCTAGAACACAATGTTTGACATAAATGGCAGTAGACAACCAAACATATATTTCCAAAAATCTTCCCCTTTGTCATTGATGGCAAACAACCACCAATTTTCTTTTGACAGAAATATCAATCACTATCAACTCCCCCTTACTGAAACAACCAAAGGAATCCTAAGAAAATAAACATTTTCCTTATCTTGTTCCCATTTTTCTATCAAGGACAAAGGCTAAGAGCATATTTTACCATGAAACAACTTTGATAAACAAACACCAATATCAGTTCAATATAAAAAGGTTAGAAATCTCTCCCTAGATAGATGCACCACCCTAATGCACGAAAAAATAATTTAATTTGAGTGTGCATTTCTAGATTCAACCATGTAAATTTTTTTGCATCAATGTTTTAGATCATACTCAATGATCCATTATCAAGATGTAAGAGAGTTTTATGAAGATAATGGAGAGAATTGCAGACCCAGTTAGATATAAAGGGAGGGGGAGGGAAAGAGAGCACAAAGTTAAAAAAGATAGAAAGACCTAACATGAATTTAAAAAAAAAAAAAAGACCAAAATAAAGGGGGTGGGGGAGCTAAGTAGTACTACATATAACACATACAAAATACAAATGCATACAACAAACAAAACATACACAAACAATATAATATAAAATAATGAGAAATTATAATATACAACAAGATATATAGTGACAACATAATGCTAAAAAACAACATAAGGAGATATAATAATGAGAAAAATAGAAAATTATATATAATAATATAAGACTTACAAAAATATAACAATAAGAAAAAATGCAATAATATTAATAAATAATAATATATATAAGGAGATTAAAATATAAGAAAAGAATAAAATATATATAAGCAAAAATAAGAAAAAAAGAAAATAAATGAACACCTACATAAACATTTAAACATGTGTGTGTACATATACATATACATATACATGTACATGTATTTGTTTATGTAGGTGTTCATTTATTTTCCTTTTTTCATGTTTACGACTATGTATAATTTTTATTCTTTTCTTATATTTTAATCTGCTTATATATTATTATTTTATTACTATTATTGTTATATTTTTGTAATTCTTATATTATTATATATAATTTTCTATTTTTCTCATTATTATATTTCTTTATGTATATTATTTTTTTAACATTATCCTATCACTATATATCTTTTTGTATATTATAATTTCTCATTATTTTATTTTATCTTATTTATACATTTTTTGTTTGTTGTATGCAATTGTATTTTTGTATTTGTGTTATAAGTAGTACTGCTTGGTCCCCCCCCCTCTTCTGTCAGAATTAATCTTTCCTTGGTATCTATGTAATTAAAAGATATACCAAGGTCTTGTCTCATATTTGTAATTCCTTTAATAAGGAAATTAGATATTCCTCCTTAAGAAGATTCCTACACATGGCACACACTAAATGTGAATGTGGCACACATAGAGTATGGGAGTTACATGAAAAATCCTCCACTCATCTCTACTTAAGATATGGTTCTCACACACTTCTTAGGGTTCTCATAGGGGTTCTAAGTTGGATTTCTTCTCTCTTCTCTCATTCTCATTCTTGCAATATTGTAATGAGCTTATTGCTCTCATTCTTTAGGCTTTGAGTCATATTCATATTATTCACAAGGGGTTTTTTCTTTCTTTCTCCCCTTTCAAATCCTTGTGTTCTTGCCTTGGTTCTCGGAGCATTTTGATGAATTTGTGTTTGATCTATTGAAGGAAAATCTCTCTCTCTCTCTCTCTCTCTCTCTCTCTCTCTCTCTCTCAATATTTGGTAAATCTCTTCCATTACATAGTCTCTTGGATTCTTTCCTTATTTTTTTTATTTTACTTTATGTTTCTAACATGGTATTAGAGCTGATTTAATCCTTGTTTTTGAGTGTGCATGTAGGAATAGTTGAAATATATCTTCGTTGAGGAGAAGAAATCAATTTTTTTCATCTAACTCTTACTTGTAGGGTTTTTCTTCATTCTTTTTGCAAATCTAAGTTTATTCTTCTATTTTTAAGTTTTTAAAAAAATAGATCTAACTCACCCTCTGTCAGGCAACCGCAAGGGTTTTCTCTTTCATGCTTTTTCATCCATTTCTCTAACTATCCTTTACAAATTTGTACATTTAGATTAATATATTTCAGCATTCTATCATATTCATATTCATATTCTAAAATGTGTATATCTATTTTTTTTGTTGTAGGATTAACTTAAAATCTCAATCCATCATTGTTCAATATCTGTTTACACAATATTTATTTATATCTGTTGTTGTTTTTATACATTTATCACTTCTTTGATCTTATCTTTGTCTTCTCGTAGGATTCTATAGTTTTTTTTGCTAATAGTTCTCTGGTGGTTGCAGCATTTTATCACTTCTTTTATCTCATCTTGTGAGTATACATTGTGTAGCATATTCTTTTAGCTTGCGCAGACTTGTCTTCATGCATTGCCATAACATTCTTGGCTTGTGTAGCTTATTCATCTCTTTGTTGGCACAGTCATCCAGATTCTTTGTGCGCCTTGTGGTTCAGTATTTGTTTTCTTCCTTAGTCTTTCCTTGCTTTACCATAGCATAGCATCTTAACCTTGCACAGAGTTAGTTATTCAATCAGCAATCTTCTAACCTCTCACAACTTTCTTTGACCATATTGCAACCTTTTAAACCATATTGCACAACATTTTATATATATATTTGTCCCCACCTTTTGCATCTTATGCATTTGATTTTTCCTTGCGCAACATATACTTGCAACTCCCTTATTCACTAGCAGCTCCCTTACAACTCCTTCTGCATAGCATTCTTTCCTACAGTTGTATCAGCTTTGTATAATATAGCTTTTAGTAGTTGTATTAATATTTCTTAGCACAACTTAGAGTGATTCCTTCCCTCTCCCTTAGCATAGCTTGTCCATATTTAAACTTTTAAAAATATTTAAAACTATTATAAACTAAAGCGCAACAACTATTAAAACTATTAAAAACTTTCATAGTTTCATTATTCATTGCGTAGCTTGGTTAATCTTCATTTATTTATTCATTGCGCAGCTTGGCTTATCTTTAACTAAAATAGCAACCTTTAATTTCACTAGATTCATTTACTTAGTTTCAGTCAAGCCATTTCTGTATTAAAACCATCACATCTCTTGCGCAACAAATTGTTCTTTGTTTAAATTTTATTGGTTCAAATATCTCAGTGCATGTAACTGCAGATTGGTTTAAATTTGGTGACTGCAGATCTATACATTGTAGACTTATTTTTTTGAAGGTTATCATTCTTTTCTCTCTGCAGGATATTCATTTAATTATCCTTTATTTAGCATATTCATTCTTAATAGTTTGAACGTTTCTTTAACTTTGACTGAGTTTATCTTTAATTACATTATTTTATTAATTTTGTTCATCAACATTAAATTTCTCTCTTCTCAAATTAGTTCTTCTTATTTGTCTATCAATATTTATTTATCCTCATTCAAATTACTTCATTCAAAATTCATATTTGTTATTTAGTTTAATTCTCATTATCATTTGCTCCAATTAAATTTATAAGCATTTCTTGTTTAAATAAAAAAGTTTAAACGTCAAAACATTTTTCTTGCTCAATATTACTTCAAATCGCTTCACTTTTATGTTCTTTATTTCAATTCTAACCAATTTCAATTGTTGGTTCATTAATTCTTTGTAATCAAAATTTTTTCCGCCATTTAAATTAAAAATATAATTTTTTTTCAAATATCTGTTTATCCATTCAATTGAGAGTTAACATTAAGTTAAATTTATATTTCTTGATCCTTATCATTATGTATTCATTGTAATTCATCTTGTTTATATTAATTTGATCATTTTGCTTATTCATCATGTCTACTGTAATTCTGGAAATTTAACTAAATAGTTCTAATTATCATCAATGAAAAACTCATGTTTCCTTTCTATTCCAGTTTAAACATTTACTTGAAGTTGCTACAGATTCTTTCATTGATCCAGCTTCCTCTGCTTCACAACCAGAAAAAGATACATGGAAAACTAAAAATGAAGAAGCTCTTGGTTTGATTGGTCTCTCAATAGTTCCTTATCTTTATGTCTTAATTGGACATTGTAATAAATCTCATCAAGCGTGTGACATTCTACAACAAACGTATGACAGCTCTTCCGAATCCTGTAAGATTCAACTCCAAGACAACTTGGAGGACTTGAGGTATACTGATTTTAAAACTATGGATGAATTTTAACTCAAGTTTGATGCAATTAAAACTCAACTAAGTGGTGTTAATGTTATTTTAAGTGATATTAGATTAATTACTATTATTCTTAAAAAATGCCTTCCTAAAGAGTTTCAGCAATTTATCACTAATATTCATTCTCAATTAGCTATTCCTTTGCTAGCAAATCAATTAACTTATGCTATCTTTCAAACATGTTTACGTCAAGAAGAGGCTAAGTTAATTCAATTTTGGTCTATCAAAACTAATGAACATGCTTTCATGTCTAGATCTCATAATAATAGATCAAATAATCATAATCATAATAATGATTATCATAAAAATTATAATAGACCTCATTGTAATTATTGTGGGAAAGATGTTTATGTGATCAATACTTGTTTTAAGAAACTTAAATATGAGAAGTCATCTAATCCTAATACTCCTAAATCTCATAATAATAACACTCATCATGCTTTTACTATTTGGTATGGGATGCCTACTTTTCATTATGATGATAATACTATTTGAGATTAACCATATGATGATGGTTACTCTCGGAATAACCCTCTTTATTACTATCTTCCTACTCAAAGTGATTATATGCTCTCTCCTTATGATGAAATGCAATTTGATGATTCTTGCTCTCATGTTGATGATATTCTTGAACAAGAAGAAGAAATTATCTCTAACTTTCTTAATGTTACTTTGCAAGATATGTGTATTACTCAAGATGAAATTCATAATGATGGTACTAATCCCATGATTATTTTGGAGGTTAATGATGGTAGGTCTCCTCCTCTTGATGTTTCATATTATGATGAATACATTACAGATTTTTTTTATGCAACTGAAGATTGCATTCCTGATTATATGACTGATAATTCACAATATGATTTTTCTTTCCAAAGTGTTACTGATTCAGCACTAGGCAATCCCAATGATGGGCACTCTACTAGTGGTTCTTGCCTTATTGCAGGATCAGGTGTTGATCATGCTCCACCTCTATTTTCTACTACAAATTAATATATAGAATGCATAAATGCGTCTCAAGAATCTCAATGGTCACTTGAATATTTCCCCCCCTCCAAAAGCAATTAAATCCTTGTATTGTCAAAGTGCTATCCACTTAGCAAACATTCCTATGTACCATTCTAGCTCCACCACTCCAGTTGAAGAAATACATGATGATCAAGCTATCGACAATCTCCTAAAGACTCTTTCAAAAGAAACATCTCAAAATCATTGTAAACATTTGGGTGTCATACCTATTGATCTCATCTCCCCATGTAAATATTAAATGGAGACGTTAGAATTAATCTTTCCTTGGTATCTATGTAATTAAAATATATACCAAGGTCTGATATCATATTTGTAATTCCTTTAATAAGGAAATTAGATATTCCTCCTTAAGAGGATTCCTACACATGGCACACACCAAATGTGAATGTGGCACACATAGAGTATGGGAGTTACATGCAAAATCCTCCACTAATCTCTACTTAAGAGATGATTCTCACACACTTCTTATCGTTCTCATAGGGGTTCTTAGTTGGATTTCTTCTCTCTTCTCTCATTCTCATTCTCGAAATATTGTAATGAGCTTATTGCTCTCATTTTTTAGGCTTTGAGACATATTCGTATTATTCATAAGGGGTTTTTTCTTTCTTTTTTCCCTTTCAAATCCTTGTGTTCTTGCCTTGGTTCTTGGAGCATTTTTGTGAACTTGTGTTTGATCTATTGAAGGAAAATCTCTCTCTCTCTCTCTCTCTCTCTCTCTCTCTCTCTCTCTCTCTCTCTCTCTCTCTCTCTCTCAGTATTTGATAAATCTCTTCCATTGCATACTCTCTTGGATTCTTTCCTTATCTTTTTCATATTATTTTATATTTCTAACATCTTCTTTTTTAATTCCTATTTTTGAACTTTGTGCACTCTTTCCCTCACCCCCATTTTTACATCTAATCGAGTATGCAATTCTTCCCATTATCTTCATACAATTGTCTTACATCCTAATGATGGATTATTGAGTATGATCTGAAATATTGATGCAAATAAAATTGACATAGTTTAATCTAGAAACACACACTCTAATTGATATGGACTGTGGAAATCTAATGTCTAGTATGATTTTAATTCATCACATAGATGTAATTGAAATGATAAAATAAAATCAAAGTCATGAAAATAGTAGTCAACAAAAAATTAATTCACATAAGTAGTCATAGAGTCATAAGCAATGAAGAAGATCATCTATAAAGTAAATGGAAACATCATAATCAATTAAATCATTTTCTTCCTCATTTCAAGGTGGGAAGCCCTCTAGATTACTTATATAGTCATCTTGGGGGCATATAATGTGTATGAGGTGACATGCTAGTAATGTGAACTAAAGAAGTCACCATTGTCATCAAAAGATATTGTAAAATAAAAATTTATATCAAGATCCATAAAAACATCACCATTAAATAAAGTAAGATGATAATTATAGATAACCCAAGATGCTATATGATTACAGAACATACTATTGGATGATATCAGAATTGGGTACTACTGATGCTATTGGCATTCATGTTTTGTCCCTGATGTCAACATATGTTTCTGTGGAGTGAACCGATTGGTTATTACTATTGTATGATGACTGACTGAAGTGTACAGACACTGTATGAATGAATCAGAATGAGAAAAGATGACAATATGAAGAAGGATGTGTGATGACCTTATTCCTAAGTTCACTTGGCTTAATATTGCATATTGGTGATGTTACATATGTTTTAGTGAAGACTGGTTTCTGGACTGTGACAGTGATGCTTGATAGAGAAGGTCTCTATGTTTTGGGTATATCTTACAAGCAATGATGATTTAGTTTATGCAAGCTTAAGGGATGATAGAAGACATATTGAGGAATTTTTTTGTTGATCACAAGTCGTGTGATTGTTGGTGACTTTAGTTGTGGCGTGTATTCTGGACGATACCTATTTGTGGACGACTTCAGAGTTGTAGCGTGTATTTTGGATTGTGAGCATGGATTACAGATCTTGGATTTATATATGATGTATTGTAATTGATGTTTACTTTCTTTAGGTACCTTGTGTATCATAGCAAGGGGTTAAATAATTATTTGTATATTGGGAAAGCTTAATTGGCCAACCTAATAAATTATTGTAATAGGTTATATATGAGAGATCTTTTGTTTTGAAAAGATGTAGTATGTGATAGTGGAATGATGAGAAGGTAATTGAAAGGCAGAAAAGTGTGGAATCTGAGAAGCTTGATTGGCTGCTAGATGTAGAGCAGAGTTTGTGATTATAGTACTTCATTGGAATTGACCAAGCAAAGATAGTTGCTATCAGACAGTTCACTAGATTGTATATCTCTTATATACACTTGTTCAGATTGTTAATCCTTGATGGTGGCTTTAACCTTCTTTGGGAAGTGTGCTTGGGCAATGAGCCCACTATTACTCTTGACTCTTAATAGGGTCTATCCTTTAACAAGGACTCTGTACTCTATGTTGTAATAAGCTCCTAATAGGGCTAAATATTTTAACATGGATACTATACTCTCAGTAAATCATTTGTGGGTGCTAATTCCCACCGAGGTTTTACCTTTAACATGGTTTCCTCGAAAATAAGGATTGTGTTATTGTGTTGAAATTTACTGTGTTATCAGTTGAATTGAAGTTTTGGTTTACAAATTTTAATGTTTAATAATTTGTATCATAACTGATTCACCCCCCTCTCAGTTGTGCTTATGGACTGTTATTCCTAACACATGTACATGGGTTCTTAGGACATGTTATGCAATAACTATTAGAGGTTGAAAAATAAGAATCAATATAAACATAGACTGTAGGGATTGGAGTGGAGTACTTAAGAAAACCACACAAAAAAAGAATAGATGAATCAAACCATTATAAACTTCAACAATTTAAGCATCTCTAAATTATGCACTAAGAGAATATTTATTGATCTATATAATTGTAACATGAAGATAAAAATAATTTGAGCATATAAATATGTCTTAATTACTACTAAAAATATGACACACGTTATCTAATTATGCACAAATTAGAAATAGTATAAATCAATATATATATATATATATATATATATATATATAATGAAGTATCAATAATACATAAAAGACTACCATGAGTTGCATGAGGAATACCATTATCATTGGTCATAAGAACATCATGTGAAGTGAAGTAAATTATGTTCATCAATTAAGAAAGAACATTTACAATCTTCATTATATAGATGATTATAAATTTAGTATGAATGTATGCATTGATAGTGAATGAACTACTAGGTATATACTGTATGCACCCTAAAATGGTCGCCTAGACTTTGGGCCCCATTTATCATTTTATCAATTTATTAATTTTCTAAATCAGTGCTATGGAACATTTTCAATTCAAATCAATTTCCTTGATCAAATTGTAATTAATTCAATTATTTCAATATTTCCTAAGGTTTGATCATTCTTATTTAATTAAAAGATTTAATCTCCCTTTTAATTGAATAAAATTTATCTTATTTAATTAAATTAATTTTCTCCCTTTTAATTAAATAAAATTCCTCTTATTTAATTAAATTAAATTCCTCCCATTTAATTAAATAAAATTCTTCCAATTCATTTAATTGAAAGAAAACCCCTCTTTTAATTAAATAAATAAAAATCTCCACTTAAAGCACTTTAATTAATGAAAAAGGCAGTAAATTAAATTAAATTAAATAAAAATCCCTTTTTCATCACATCTTCCTAAGTGGTGGGTTTTTGTCTCTTAATCTCAACCATTGATCAATTATTTTTGCCTCTTAATCTCAACCGTTCACTTTCCTATATAAGGAAACCTCTCTTTCTCATTTGATAATCATCAATCAATCATCAATCATTCATATATTAGGTTTTTATAGTATTGTTATGCTACAGGTTTGGAGAGCAATTTTGGAGGAGGTTTTGAGCACTTTGGCTTGGATATTGCAACTTCTCTCTTCTTGTCTTCTTCTTCTTGCATTCATGGCTCCTCATGTAGATTAGATTCATGTTTATTTTCATATATTAATCTTGCATTTGTATTTTCTTTCATAGATTAATCATGCATTGTTATCATTTAGATTAATTTCCTTTGATGCATTGTTATCATATAGAGTAGATCGCATTTTCATGCATTTGAATCTCTCATTTCATGGTGTACTTGCATAAGCACTAACTAGGTCAATCTGAGGGCCTCCATTTCACACCTTTGCACTCCATGACTAGAGAGCCATGAATCGATATTTGAGGTCTCATTCTTGAGCAACCTTGGATGGAATGATTCATAGAAGTGTGTCATCATTTTAGCACACATTTTTGGCACCCATTGTGGGGCATGATGCTCCTGATTTTCCTTCATTTTATCAGATTTTCAGATTTTCTAATCTTTACATGGTTATTTTATTGAAGTTTTTCAAGCCTAACCCTTGTGCAGATTTGCTTGGAGATGAAAACCCTAGATTTTCAAAGATTTGATCATATCTCCCAAACGGATTAGATTTTTAGTCTAAAATTTGTTTTGCAAGTTGGCAACATATCAGAGAAGATCCAATAAAAAATTTAGAATTTTCTGAGGTATTTTGAAGTTTTTATAATTTTTTCTTTATTTTTCATAAAACCTTAATTGTTGGCACAAATTAGTGAATTTTTTGGAAATTTTTACATTTTCATAAAGTTCTTTAAATTATATAGGGGGTCCATTCTTTGAGTTTTAAATTTAAATGCAATATCATAGCTCATTTTGTCAATTTATGAAAACTGGTCTATTTTGAGAAAATGGCTCCCTAGGGCACAAATGAAAATATATTTTTAAAATTCTAACATTTTTGGAAATCTCTCTGTATTTTAATAGGGGTCTCTTTTATGTATTTAGGGTTTGGGATCCGAATTCATAGCAAACAAATCAGAACTTGTTGACTAGGTCAAAAATCAAAATTAAAAAAAGGGTATTTAATGATTAGCTTGCACTTATTTTTCACATGGTTCAATGCATGACGTGAGTTGTCATTTGGATTATTTTCTGGCTATTATTGCTCCTAACAATTGATTTTCAGATCTAACCCCAGGGTTTGATATAAGTTGAATATACATTGCATATCTTGTTTACTTGTTTGTTTGTCTTGCTTGTTGGAGAGTTCATGAGGATTGCTTTGACTTGCTTGGATAAACAACAAAATATTCGCGTTGCTTTGGATCTGAGGTATTTTTCTTGATCTCTATAAAATATAGATTTTTAAATTAAAATGAACATCTCATGTGTTTAGCTTGAGTGTTTGTTGCTTTCATAGATCACATTTCCAATTGGTGCTCTAAAAATGGACCTAGATTCACTTTCTTGCATAAATGTTTCACATAGTAATTAAGCCCTATGAAAACTATTTGTGGTGATCTTGAGAGAGTGGGCTTCATTCACTTGTTTTACATGCAAAGCTCTTCTTGATGATAGATCCCCTTGTAGGTAGGGAAGGATTTTGTTTTCATCTCATTGGTCAACTTGGTTTGGACTTCAACTTTTGGCAATACTTTCTCTCTTTGGGAGATTGGTGTCATTTGTTGTTGTGTGAGCCCTGAATGAGGTGATTTCTATTGGAAATACAATAATGGGAAAGCAAGATGCTAAGAGGGGGGGGGTGAATCAGATCTTCAAAATTAAACACTTAAAACAAATTGATCCACATTCATATTTAAATGAATCTAATGTAATCTCAGATAGCATCCACACCATGAAACAAATAACACTTACACAATAATTTGGTAACCCAGAAACCTAAATAGGTAAAACTAGGGTGGGGATGACACCCATAAAAATTCTTCACTACTGCAGTAATAAAGTGTACCTATTAAGGTTACAATGTTTGATTACAAAATGTAATCTACCCTGTTAAAGGTCTTCTCTGTTAAAAGCTTCAGATCATTACAATCTACCTTGTTAAAGGATTTAAACTTACAATGAAGTAAGCACTCTGTTAGGAGATAAGTAAAGGCCTGCTAAAACCACTATGTTAAGATATTTTCACATGATACAATGATTAGAAAGTCTCAAGTATTGATCCTTCGATATGCACTCTGATGCTGATGACGGATCTCCTCTTTTTAGTATCTCTTCTAATCTTATAATCTGATAAATCTTTACTCTATTTTTCACTATGTTATGCTCTGCTTGATCTCTACTTCTGAACAAAATAACCCTCTGTTCATTTCACTTCATCAATTACTCTTCTACCTCTTGCACATACACGTCCTTACAAAATAGGGTTTCAAAGTGATCTAATATATCTATACAGATCTGATAGTGAGATATAGATCAATGATCAAGATCTGATATCCATGCCTTGATGGTAAAAAAATTAATGCTTACAATGAGTCATGCATAGGATAAAACAATTAAATGCATAATTAACTCCGTATAAAAATATTAAATGCACACAATGTCAGCCCAAAAAGATTATACAAGTCAGCTGGATCACTTATCCTTGAAGTTTGTATCATTCCTGACAAATATATAAAAACTATTATGCTTGGCACTTTGACTATCTATCACTCGACATTTAACATCTCTATCTTTACTCGGCTCGGCAATGTCACTCAGCTCGGCAATGTAACTAGGCATACTGAAAATTGCTCGACAATGTTGCTCGACCTTGCATAGTTTTAGCTCAGCCATAGTGATAGCCAACTAAAACTTCCTAATGAAATGACTAAGTGTTGGTCACTAATCATCAATATAACTTAGAGATTAACAATCTCCCCCTTTGATATTAGTGGAAAAAACACTTATCATAACTTCTGTATATTTCATCAAAAGTATTGCCTAAGTACACTAAGTACTCCCCCTAAGTACACTAAGTACTCCCCCTAGGAATATACTTATACAAAAAGTGTACATGCCTTCAAAATTTATATACAAGTGTACCTTTTCTATACTGATGTATCCTTTCATGTTTCCTTACCAAATTCTATACTAGCTTCCTCCTTCAGTAGTACTAACTTCCCCCTTGTTTTTGTCACTGATTGCTGGTGGGGTTAAGTTATACTTATCCAAAAATTTCTTATGAAGCTGCAGGGTGGATTCAAATGTTGTATCCCAGCTATCCTTTGCAACCTTCATAACTTCTAGTTTTATTTCTAGCTCGACAACTAGACTCACTAAACTTTCTGCATTTGATAGATTAGCACTACTCTGTGGTAACTCTTTAGCTTTAGAGAGTTCCTCCTGTATTACCTCCAAGTGAGGGAACAAGCTTGTCTTTATAGTT
This sequence comes from Thuja plicata, assembly GCA_018584345.1. Taxonomy (NCBI): domain Eukaryota; kingdom Viridiplantae; phylum Streptophyta; class Pinopsida; order Cupressales; family Cupressaceae; genus Thuja; species Thuja plicata. Next base: position 883,069 of record MU226807.1, read on the forward strand.
ATCAACTTGGCCCTTATGAGACCATCTTCAGCCATAAGCTCAGCTATTCTCCTTTGTGCATTTATCAACTTATTAAAATGTAAAGAACTGGAGGTAGTATCTTTACCTAAAGTAGCACCAGTTGATCTCAAATCTAACTGTAGCTTCTCAGCAAGCTATAAATTATCCTTTGTGAAAAATTCAACATCACATAATTTCCTATACAAAGAATAAACATTGGCTCTAACTTTCTCTAAAGTTTCTACAAGAACAGAAAGTTCAACCTGTTTTGTTGCTATCTCTTCTGAGATCTTCTCTAGAAATTTGCTCTCAAATCTTCTCCTAGACCATTGTAGAAGCTTCTCATTGTTGTCTATGTCCTCATCTGTTACTTTTTGTACAATGGTGATGAGTTGATCAATGATTGGAGCTTGAGGTGTTTCATCCTCTAAGTCAAAAGCCTTTGTAAATATATCTTTGATGTCATGCAACACCTGCTTTTGCTTTTGTTCAATCTCCATCTCTTCTTGTCTTTTCTTCCTTTTAAGCAGCTCTTGAAGAGTCCCAATTTGTTCAAAAGATAACTCATTAGGATCCCAATGTTACATCTAGAATCAGAGACTTCTTCTTCAAGATTTTCTTCTTCTTCATTTCTAGAGAATTTATGCTCGGTAGCGTAATGTCTTTCCCTTTGACACTTTCAGTATCCAATGCCTCCTTCAATTCTGTCAATATAGTCTGTAGATTTGGCATACCACCAGTTTTAGGACCTGTGGGAGTGGATGATGTAGAGTGTGGTAGCTCAACCAACACTTGTGCTACCTCTTCTTCTTTAGTCTTATCAACAACTTTTGTTGTTACAACTCCACTATCTAAAACTGTCTTTACAACCTCTAAAATAGGTGGCTCTTGTGAAGTTACCTCTTGTTCATTTTTTTGTTGTTGTCCTTCACCTTTTTGATCACTAATAACTTCAATTATTTCCTCAGATGTTGTGGTCTTCCCTTCTTCAATATTAGTTGCCTTAATAGGCAAGTCAGTGTCTTTTCCACTCGACATCTGTTGTTCCTCGGCATTCAAATTGCTTGGATCATCTACTAGATAATACATAGGAATTTTTGCAGTTAGATCAACAGTGTGTGTTGTATCTAATGCATCCTTGGTCTTGTCCTATTCAGTGGAAATTTGATCCTTGACTATTTGTGGTTCAGGGGTAGGCTTTTCTTCAACTATTTGTTCCTTTGGCTCGGATGTCCCTGCACCAGATTTCTTGTCTTTTGGAATGAGCAATCCAAAAATCTCTTTCCAAATCCTTGTGCTTTGCTACACTACACCTTCAATGTCATTCTTCAAAACATCATATCCTCTAATTTTTGGCACAAACCTGTTCTTGTACTCCTCAATGAATTTGGTTCGCTGTTTAGAGGTTAAGTTAGGAATTATTTGGGCTAAAGTTCCTTCTCGGATCTATCTCTTTGTGGTAAGTGCAAATTCCCATTTTCTTGACAAAAAGTCATATAGTTCATTAGGCACATGATTTCCTATCTCTGTAAGAGTTAACTTGAAGGTGCTCTTCATGTCCAAGAGAGCTTCCTGAACTTTGTGCCTATCTGCTATTTTCAACTTGTCATATTTGATGAACTTAAACGTTGCTAACCCTGCTAAATTCCTTAATGTATCACATACCTCGTCAATGCTTGCTGGTTTCTTGAACTGATTTGTAGGTATGTTGCTGGGCATATCTATTTCTGTCATCTCCTCATCACTATCTGCTGGCAGATTTAATTTCCTCCTTGGTCTCTTTGCTGGTGCACTCGACACAGCCTTAGAAGCAACCTTTGCTTCCTTACCAGAAGTACTTTCAACAAATTTTCTCTTACCATATGCTTTTTTTTTCTCTTCTACTAGGGAAGTGATAGTAGATGCTCTCGTCCTTGGACAATTAGTTGGAGGAGGTGTAACCTTGGGTTTTTCTCGGCTAGGCTCGGTTACTATAACAATTGATGGCTTCTTTCCCTTAGCCTTCTTTGTAATTTCTTCTGATGCCCTGACTTCCTCCTCAGTAGAAATATCCTCTCCTTGTCCAGTAGATAGACCTAGAGGTGCATCCTCAGGTTCTTCATCACTACCCAAGCCAACCATTTTCTTCAGATTTTTCACTATCTTCTTTCTTTTCCTCTCCATATTTCCTTCATTCAAACTTCTAGAGATCTTAGCCTTAGCTTCTTCATAGTTTTCAAATCTCTCTGCAGTGGTGTCAATTGCCTTGGCTAAGAGTGCAATGATGGTGGTTGATGCTTCATCAACATTAATTTCATATGGAAATGGCTCCAAACATGTTATTCTGGGAATTACTGCCTTGATATAAGTGTTATCTGTGTCAACTAGAAAACATATTTCCTCAGTGTTTCTCCACCAGTGACTTAGGAATCCTAGTCCTTAATCTCATTCTCTTCTTGAATTCAACAAAATAGCTACCCATAATGCTATTGAAATTGCTCCCTAGTTTCTTTATACATTCACTGATTTGGACTGTTATGGGCCTATCCTTTTTCCACACAATATTTCCTAGAGTAGGAAATGTATTCTGAATGTAGAAGAATATACAAACTAGTAAAGAACCAAACTTACATGATGAGCTCTTAGCCTTTCTGATTGATGCAAGGTTCTCGACTAACTATGTCTGTTGTAGCTCGACAAGATCATATGTGTGATTCTTCTTCACAATTTTCCATGCCTGATCAACTACTATACAGGGAACACTATCCAATCTGCTAGACTGATAGAACTTGTGTGCAATTACCCTTACTCCAAAATCAAGTTCTAGGTCAGTAATCATAGAGATAGTCATACCTTTGTTATTCCATACTGCTCCAGTGTTCAATGTAATTTCCTCTTTGTTGTTATCCCTCATGGTTTTCTTCCCATTCACTATAGGATATCCAATCACTTGATGAATCATACTCTTGGTGATCTTGACTGGTCCATTGTCTAGCCACATGCTCATGTCATGAACTCTACTAAGGATAACTTTGATCCATTCATCTTTAAAACCTTGGGGAAAATCTAGGGC
>MU226807.1:936025-948798 GCA_018584345.1 Thuja plicata
ACATTTGATGCCCTAAGCTATCAATACAAATGATGCCTAGCTAGAAGCTCACGGGCTGTCCATTTGATAACCACAGTCAACATTTCAAAAAAATGGATATCCTTGAGCACAAGCACCAATAACATCATATAATGGAGTTAAAGAACGGGCTAGGGAATGACACCAGTAGAATGCGTTCATTTCAGTGACAACAATATACAATGGCATAATTAAACACATATGCCAGTAATATCAACAAACATGAATCCAAACATTTGAATACAGTGAATTGATATCCTTGGGCACAAGCACCAATAACATCAAATAATAGAGATAAAGCACTGGCTAGGGCATGACACCAGTAGAATGTGGTCATTTCAGAGAGAAACTCCCTCAACAATAAAATGAAATGCATTCGAATATGATGCCAGAGGCTTGAAAGATGAAGAAATCACATACCTTCTCCCGCGCTCAGCTGTCGCTCCTTTTCTCCCACTCTCCAATTGAAATAAAAATGACGAGGCTGTTTCACTTTTTTTTAATGTATACCCTGAATCTGTCAGAACTCTGATGGTCAATTAAACACCCATTGGAACACCGACATCATCGGGGCCTACTAAAAAAAAAATAACAAATTCGTAAGAAAAAGTTACCCGTCGGAAACTTCTGTCAAAATTTGACCTCAAATGTACTAGTGGATCTTCAGGTTGGTTATTCTGGGCATGATTGTGCTAGTTCATTATTAAGTTAGAGACCAACTTTGTTATGTGATCGATTCACTTAAATATTTTTTTGGAGATTGTTCTTTAAGATTTGGGTCCTAACCTATTTGGGTGCAATGTATTTTCTCATTTCTTGGGGATTGTAATCTTTTCAAGGCCAACCGATGATTGTAATTGCTTTATAATCTTATGGAGTAGGATGACCTCATAAGATTATTGGGCGTAACTTGGATAGGATTTGGAGCCTTTTTTTTGTGTAATCAGGCCTGTGTGCTTGGCATGCATGACTGGCATGTGAAACAACATGTTGCAAATCTGTTGTAAATGATTCTCGATGATAATAAGAATTTGAATCTCTTGTTTTTACCTACTTTATCTTGTTTTCTTCTATTGTGTATGTTAGCTGCAAGGGTTGGACCGATCTCCTTGAGGTTTCTCCATCCTTGATTGCAACACTTACAACCTAGAGATCACTGCTCAAAATTACAACATGCAATGAGGCTCAGTGCCATACAAAATGAATGGATAACAATCCAACAAAAATGAACTAAGGGTTAGCATCAACTATGCTTGAATAGTTCCATGTAAGTAAAATGTAAATCTTCTTATCTGATAGTTGAACCTCTAATAACTGATCCATCACACATACACAACATATCATTATCTTATCCAGTCATCACATATATAAATCATCACAAAACTCAAGCTTATATATCCATCAACAAATATAATAACTCCAACAATCGGCCTCAAGAACAATATGAGTAGCATGTGAAGTGTTGGCCAGATCCATTGTCGAAACGTGTTCCTAACCTTGAACAAAACCATAGATGTCATCATACATGTTAGCTCTATCATATCCAACTATCAAACCAATCAAATCATTGATCTGATAGGATCGCTGATCGATCCAATAACCAATTGTCTTTGTTCTTCACTGTACTATGTATACCCGATACTCAGAAAGCTATAACTCAATCAACTTATAACATTAATTGTTGTGAACTTAAAAAAATGTAGAAAATACCTCTCTCAAGATCCTCCTAGGTTCACACCTCAAAGCTCAATCATACATTCATGTATCGATCCATATACCAAACCCTGTATACTGTGCCATTTTTCCCATACTTAGGCAAATCTGCACTCTAAAATTCAGTATCATCGTAGTATGATAAGTAACCTTCATAATCGTGTATGGTTGCCATCAATGACAACATACAATCTAACAAGAAAAATGTCTCTTGCTAACAGAAGGAATAAACATTAGGTAAATCAATAGATTCACAAAGAAAACCAAATTTAGAAAATGGATGTTGAAACTCAAATAAAGTTTAAGTTTGAAAATGAAGTGTGAAGAAAAAATATAGAAAAATAAACCTTAGGTTAGATGTGAAAGCACATGTTTACTAAAATGTAGGGAAATACTCCACACCTTGTAGTTAGTTTAGGCGATCTAGCTAATGAATGTAATAAGTACAATAAAAAATGATTTAATTAATAGCTAAGATATTACATGCAAATGGTAAATTGAAGGAGGTTAGACAGGTTTGTCTCTTCTATCATCTTGCTATAGTTGATTATGAATATTCTATTGTATAATATAATTGACAATTAGGATCATAAATTGATATTGAATATTGACTACTTTGATTATGGAGAATTTTCACTATGAATATGAGATTGCTCCAGTTGAGGCCATGCCCATAGTGGCACTTTGTCCCGATGCATATTTTACATTTATTGGTATGATATTTGAAACTGAATTTGCTTGCATTATAGGGGTTTAAAAATGCACATAGAGGGAAGGTTTATGGCTTCCTTGATAACCTATCAAAATCCTCTTGTTGTACAAAGATTGAAACATGCCAAACAAACAATGAAATTATCTATGATGTTGAAGCGATGATACAATTCTAAATGCAAAAATGCATGCAATGCTTTGTAATAGGATCTTCTAATGAATTTTTTAGATGAGTACTAATAACCTATGATTTTTCTTAAGTACAAGATTATAGAAGCTCAACTCAAGGTGTTGTAGTGTGCAAGTTGCCAAGTAAGATTATTTTATAAAATCATTGGCCTTAAAAGTTTTTAAAACATGATTTCAAAACCTAAAGATTAGATAACAATATGAATAAGGCTAGAGGATAGGGTCATACCTACAAGCTAGTCCAAGGTAAATGAAAAATTATGAGAGGACCAACCATTCAGAATTGGGAATGGGTAGTTAATTACTAGGTTTCGAGACTAAAGTTAGTTTGTGTAATAAACTGTAACACATAAAATGTAACATATAACATAAGAAATATAACATTTGAAACAAGTGGGGGAAAGATAATATATTCCTCTTCTATTCGAAGATGCACAAAGGAATGATCCAAATTGATCAATCCAAAAAGGATCAATGCACAAATGAATCAATCATTTGGAAATGAGAGCAAAGAAGAAAGTCTTAAATTCCCTGTTTTAATGGAAAGTAATGTGTGATAGATTTAGAATGATTAATTATTTGAATTGAAATAGATATGAGAAATGCACTAACCTTGAAATGTTGCAGATCAAAGAATGTTGTTTTATGAGGACTGTACTCAGTTTCTGGAAAAATAGAAGTATGATCCGGAAAGGAAACGCAGAGATGAACAAAACCCAAAAATCATTTTCTGTTCAGATGTCATCTTATGAAAAAGGTCGACCTTGACCCACAAATGTCAACCCTGACCCAAAAATATTGACCCTGACCTAGGTCAGGGGTGAGGTCGACCCTGACCCAATAATGTTGACCTTGACCTGCACATGTCTGACAAAAAATCTGTTCGCGGATCCTGAAAGTTTGTCGAAAAGGGTACCCAGATCTGAGTCCAAATCCACAGTCCCGAACTTGTATTTGCAAGAAAAAGAGATTTGTTTGTTGGGGGGGGAGGGGTTTGCCTTGGTCAAACCCCGGTTTTGGAATTAACCTCAAATATATGTAATTGAAATTGCATAAATAAACAAAGTAAATGCATAAATTCACCTTGCTTGTAAAAGTCCTTGTGGAGGATTCGAATCCTTCAATTCACAAGTATGTATGCACCAATGGATCTAGAATGTAGGATGTAAGATGTCTTCAATCAATTGCTTGTAGATCTCCAACACCAAGTCTTGAATGAGTTCTTGATTTTGGAAGAGGCTTGGAAGAAGGTGGATGAAGAGATCACCAAAAGGGCACTATGTAGCTTAAATCCTCCAATGGCCTCCAATGGATCTCCTTCATGAAAATGGATGCTTGAATGCTTGAGAATGGATGAATGCTTGCTTGAAATCTTGCTTGAATGCTTGCTTGAATTGCACTTGAAGATAGTTTGAGAATGCTTGATCACGATTAGAAGACTTAGAGAAAATGAGAGGAGAAGGCTTCTTTTTACATGAAATTAGGGCACAATCTTCTAAGGAGGCCGACATAGGAGAATTAAATTCCCATTAAAGCCTTTACCCCTAGGAGAGGACCTATGTTAAATATAATTTAGGAATCGACGCTTCGGAGCCCGAAACAGCCGACCCGGAAGCGGGAAACAACTTTTGCAAAGACCGACATCCAGAAACTGGAAGACCTCGAAGTTTGAACCTTGGGGCCTAGGTCAGGGTCGAGGTCGACATAGACCCAAAAGGTCGACCCTGACCCTGAGGTCCAGAATCTCAGGTCTGCAGTCCAGAATGCAGAAATCAGGATAGAAAGAAGTGGAAAGAGGGGCAGAACACGGGGAAAGCCAGGTCTAACTCAGGAACCCATTCTAGGTGCTTGATATGACCCCAAACCACTTACTCAAAAGGCTAAACAAGTCCAACAATGGAAGTGCTTCCATTTTCCGACTATACATAAACATGCCAAAATTGGCCATTATGACAATATCTTTAATACAACACCAAAAATATATTTTCAATGATAAAATTAAAATAACAAATACACTTTTATCCCTTACATTATGATCGTTACCTACTCCATTAAATAATTTCTCTTTAAACAAATATTCCCAGCATTAAACCCAAAACTGTACAATTTTTCGTTTCAACATAAATTATAAGTGAAAACAGTCTTTCTTATACTACAAAATGATTTCAAATAAACCTGATGATCCATATTGGCGAATCCACTACGTTGCAGATACGAGAATAACATTAAGTTGGTTCTGTTTAAAACAAAGGCATCCATTTCCTGAAGATTGAACTGAAACACAGCACAACCTAGCAGGATTTTAATGGTGAACTCTGCGAAAGCAGTGTTCTCACCAACAGATTTTGGAGTTGTGGGCGACTAGTAGTATAATAAAATGTTGTGGGCGACTAGTAGTATAATAAAATGCAACAATTCACAGATCATTTCCGTGGAAATGGGTATTTCTCAGTAGCAGCAATGACATTTGGAAGTCAAAATTTAATTAAAAAATGAAAGACGCATCAGTAGGCGGACGTTTCTGCCAAAGTATTTGCTAAAATTCATAGCTCTGTTTTTTTGCGAAGTGAGGAGTTCTGCTTGCTCTCGTACTTTTTTCCTGATGAAATGCAAATCGAGAAACAAAAGAATTCTAAGAAAAAGCTAGTTTTAGCTTTGGCATCTCTATGATGGGATTTCGCTTCACATCAATGCTATCCTCCTCTGTTACGGCTATCTATAAATACTATGTAGGAATGCTGGAAGATTGCGTCAATTTGAGAAGCCTACAAGATGGCAGGAAAATTCATGCCCTTATCATTACGAACGGTTTATGTCGGGCAGAATATCTCTTCATCCTAAACCATCTGGTTAACATGTATGCCAGGTGCGGTGGTTTGTTAGATGCACGCAAAGTGTTTGACAAAATGCCTCAACGAAATGTGTTCTCATGGAATACTATGCTTGCAGGATATACAAGAAACGGGAGTATGGGAGATGCGCGCCAACTGTTTGAAGAAATGGCTGAGCGAGATGTGATATCGTGGAACGCAATGATTGGAGGATATTTGCGCGGGGGAAAGGGTTATGAAGCCATGGATATTTTTCAGCAAATGCGCCAGCAAGGAGCGATTCCGGACTGGATCACTTTGACAACTGTTGCGGGTATTTGCTCGGGCAAATTGGGCATTATAGAGGGGAAACAGGTTCATGCTTGTGCTATTAGACTTGGATTTGAGGGTGATGTCTATGTGGGGAATGCGCTTATAGATATGTATTCCAAATTGGGTTGCATGGAAAATGCATACAAAGTGTTCGATACAATGCCTCAGCCAAGTACTGTGTCTTTTAATGCAATGATGTCTGGTTATGCACGATGCAATAAGATAGAGTTTGCTCGTCGATTGTTTGATAAAATGCCAGAGAGAGATCATATATCTTGGACGACAATGATTACAGGATATGCGCAGCTTGGGTTGGCAGACAATGCACTTCAACTCTTTGAAAAAATGAGGCAGGCTAGTTTGAAGGCTGATCAGTTTACGTTTGGCAGTGTTCTTAATGCATGCGGTAGCATTCTGGCTTTGGAACTAGGTGAGCAGGTCCACGCGCAGGCCATTGCAACTGGATTTGAATCAGATGTCTTCGTGGGAAGTGCTCTGGTAGACATGTATGGAAAATGCAAGAGCATAGAGGATGCACGGCAAATGTTTGATGGAATGCCTAAGCGCAACATAGTTTCATGGACTGCAATCATTGTAGGATATGCCCAAAGTGGGCATGGTGAGGATGCCTTGAAACTTTTTATCCAAATGCTAAGAGTGGGGTTGAAACCTGACGAATTTGCTGTTGCCAGTGTTCTTAGTGCATGTGCAAACCTTGCTGTCCTGGAAGAGGGGAGACAGGTTCATTTATACATCATCACAACTGGACTAGAATCACGTGTGCCGGTAGGCAATTCTCTCATTACCATGTATTCTAAATGTGGCAGCATTATTGATGCTCACTGCGTCTTTAACAATATGATGGAACGAGATGAAGTCTCGTGGACTGCGATGATTGCAGGATATGGTCAGCATGGGTATGGAGTCGAAACCCTTAAACTATTTGAACAAATGATATCGGCTGGCATGAAGCCAGACCAGATAACTTTTATTGGTGTTCTTTCTGCGTGCAGTAGAGCAGGCCTAGTGCATGAGGGTCGTAGATATTTTGATTCAATGAGGGAAATCTATTGTATAGAACCAACTGTGGAGCATTATGCTTGTATGATTGACCTTCTAGGTCGTGCTGGGCACTTGGATGAGGTAGAAAAGTTTATCGATGAAATGCATTGTGAACTTGATGTTGTTGGATGGGCCACTTTGCTTGGTGTCTGCAGAATTCATGGCAACATATCTCTAGGGAAGCGTGCAGCAAAACACCTTTTTGAGTTGGAACCAGAGAACCCTTCAGCATATGTACTATTATCAAATATGTATGCTGCAGGAGAGAGATGGAATGATGTTGCCAGTGTTAGAAAATTGATGAAATCTAAAGGAGTGAAAAAAGAGCCTGGATGCAGCTGGATCAGATTCCAGAACAGGGTTAATTCATTTGTGGCTGATGACAGATCACATCCACAAACAGAGGAGATTTATGCAACACTAGAAAATTTAGCTGAACAGATGAAAGACGAAGGCTATGTTCCTGACACGAGCTCTGTGCTGCATGATATAGATGATGATGAAAAGGGACATGCTCTGTGCTACCATAGTGAACGACTGGCCATTGCTTTTGCTTTGCTCAATATTCCTGAAGGAATACCTATTAGAATTGTGAAGAACCTCCGAGTATGTGATGATTGCCATGCCGCCACAAAATTCATCTCCAAGATTGTGTCGCGAGAAATTTTAGTTAGGGATTCTAACCGTTACCACCACTTTGTTGATGGATTATGTTCTTGCAGAGATTATTGGTGATGCAAGCAAGAAATTGTGGTTTTGTGGAAACTATTAATGGTGATGCAAGCGATGAATTATTAATGGTGCGAGTGATGAATTGTCCTTGCAGAGATTATTGGCGATGCTTGCAAGATAATGCGTTCTTTCGCAGATTATAATTCATGCTAGGAAGGAATTTTTGCAGTTTCCACTACTGGCCTTCTCTTTGCAGCATATTTCCACCTTTTTTGAAATGCCCAGGTTGGCATTGGCTGCATAGCATCTCAACGCAATATGTAAAATATCAGAGTTTCATGTATAAATGATTTTGGGGGAATCGACTCATCAATTTTGTCAGGTGCAAAGATCTTGAAAAGAGCAGTAGTTATGAGTGACAACCATGTTTTATCCAAACTGACAAGCTGTAAAAAAGTTGATCTGTCTCATACAGATTCATTTTTTAACTGAACACATTAACCATTGAAACATGATGTAAGAATTTTTGATCTTACAAGAAAATAATTTCAAACAATTCTTTACAAGTATTGTCTCCTGTAGATTTATCTTTTTTTGGACCATACAATGGACTGATAAAAATTGCTGCATGACCATTCTCTTAGTTATAAGGTTGACACCAGAGATCATTAGCAAGCAGACATAGTCAAGTCAAAGGCAGTAGTTTTAAGAATTAGGTATTAGTAACATTACGTAATCTAGTTAGTGGTAACAAGAAAAGTTGCCGGTGGAAATTAAATGAACTATCCTATTATTACAAATACCTACATTTCCTATATGTATGAATTCTTGTTTTGGTTGACTAATAAAAGATATAGTATTGGGGTCTAACACTGGTATCGGAGCGTAGTGAAAAACAAAAATGGAACGGGATAAATATAATTGCTCTTGACCATTGCATAAAATTTGATGTCCAAAGTCTATTCTTAGTTGAAGAAATAGTTAAGCTTATTGGGAGAGGTATTTTTTACTAGGGTGTAGTTTTATTCTTTATAAAAAATTCCTAGCCAGATGACAAAGAATAAACAAGAGTTACAAGACAATTAAAAATAAAAAAACAAAGAAGAAACCATGCCAATTACCAGATATGAAGGAGTTTTGAAAGGTTTTATGCCGTTGAAGTTGCATTTGCATTATGAATTGCATGAAAATTAATAGGAATAAAAATGCACCACTACTTCATCAAATGCAACCTTTATTCTTACAACTATTTTTATCATGTTTAGCATGGGGGATTCGAATAAATCAAATTAGCATCTAGAGGTATGTGGAGCTTCCTAAAAACCATGCTATTCCAATTGTTGCTTCACCTTGGTGAAGCAAACCCTATTCTCAAAATAGCAATTATTGCTTCCATAAATATCTCAGAGACATAGATGAAGGCTAGATTATAGAAGGAGACAAATATCAATATCTAAGCACTCCTTGATCTGGTTCTGTAGCATGCTAACCAAGGCAATGCCAAATTACCTATAAGATGAACAACAACAAGTTACACACATTGGATTATCTAGGTAGAAGTCAAACCCTCAACCTAGATAGAACCATATCAAATGATTTTGACCATAATATAATCACCAGTAGCCTAGTTATATGGTGGTTATGTTTTTTGTGGTTTGTCTTGATTGGTTTGATGATAGAGAAATTATTTTGTTGTTTGCTCTTGTGTAATTATTCATTTGTTCAATTAATCATTTGTAGTGCAAATATTGTAATACTAGTAAACAATATTTGTATTAACCAAAAATCCATAAATTCATACAACATTATATGTTGATAAAAGTATAAAATATATCTAATAATGTTATATAGGCTTGTTAAAAAGGCATATTGACATACAACGTCACATATCCTTAATACAAAACATATGTACAAAATTCCACATAGGCATACAACAAAGGACAAACTAATGTAGTCATTTCCTACTATGGGAAAGAAATAGATTATGAGATGCCTTTGACTATTAACTACATGGAGATGAATATGATTGTTGATCTCTAAGTTTTGTTGATCATTAGTGTCCCACACTTAGTCACTTATCCAGGCAGGTTAGCCGGTCATCACTGCGGCCGAGCTATCCAATATAGGCCGAGCAATCTAGCATAGTCGTTGCCGAGCAGATAGTGATTGCCGAGTGACTCGACAATCAAGTAAAAGATTGATCATGTTCATGCCGAGCGCCAGAGTCTTAATGTGCCGAGCAAGACAGTTTTGACATATATGTTTGGAATGGCACAAACTTGAAGGTAAACTGTTTTGGGCCGACTTGTTCATGCATTTAATGATTTCAACAGAGTTAATTACGCATTAATTATTTGATCCCAATGCGTGGCATGGAGCCAATCAGAAAATTGGAATGCCTAAGTGGCATAAGCATTTGATCCTGATCGTTGATCTAGATCTAATCGCCAGATTCGTGAAGTGTATTAAGATTACTTCTTAATCCCTAATTGTAGTGTGTGCTCAAGAAGAGATAGAGAAGGTGAATATGTACATGAGAGATGCACAAAGGGTTATGTTGACAGAAGAAGCATAGATCTAGCAGAGTGAAAGAGCAGTGAACAACAGAGTAAAGACATTTCAAATTATTAGATCAGAGAAGGTATTGGAAAGAGGAGATCCGTTATCAGTATCAGAGTGCATAATGAAGGATAAGTTCTTGAGACATTCTAACCAGTGTATCAGGTGAAATCTCTTAACAGAGTAGTTCTAACAGACCTTTCTAAATCTCTTAGCCGAGTGCTTACTTTATTGTAAGTTTAAATCCTTTTACAAGGTAGATTGTAATGATCTATAGCTCTTAACTGGGCAGACCTTTAACCAGGTAGATTACATATTGTGATAAAACTTTGTAGCCCTAATAGGCACACTTTATTGCTGCAGTAGTGAAGATCTTTGTGGGTGTCATCCCCACCCGAGTTTTACCTTATTGGGTTTCTGGGTTACTAAAATCTGTTGTCTTGAGTTATTTATTTACCGTCATGGATGCTATTAGTTGATAGTTCAATTATATTTAAGCATGGTTGTGAATTAATTTTGTTTTAAAGGATAAAATTTTAAGATCTTATTCACCCCCCTCTCAGTATCTTGCTTTCCCATATTGTATTTCCAACAATTGGTATCAGAGCACAGTTCTCCTAGAAAAGGTTTTAATTAGCTTGAGAGTATAGATCTTGAGATGGAGATTTACAAGTTGGGTAAAGTCATTGAGAATCAAAAGATTGAAATTTAGCTAGCATTGCATCAGCTTGAAACTGCAAGACGAACTGAAGAAGTCCTTACAAGCAAGGAAAGATTTGGCCAAACAAATGAATGATACTCATTATCAGGAAGATGACACTACAAATCTATTTTAGAATGGAAACTCCACTGAAAGTGATGCAATAATTGCAGATCTACTGGAAAGGAACAATACATTGTGTGAAGAAGTCAGAAATCTGAAAAGAGAACAAGAAATGCAAACAGTAAGACTATGTGAAGTAGTGGAACAAAAGAAGAAAGCTGAAGATGACAAAGCTATGGCTGAAGAAAATAAAAGAATGATGACTATCAGACTTGATGAAAGGACACATGAAGTACAAATGATGAAAAACAATAAGGTTGACATGGTGAATCAACTGCTACTTGCAAATCAGGAGATCAGTAGGAAAGACATGGAAATTGTGAATCTGAGATCTGAAAACAATCAATAGAAAAATGAATTGAGATCTGAGAAAGAACTAAATGAAAGATTGAACAGACCCAATGAAGCCATGACTCATTTTCAGAACTTGATGGAAGTGCCAGGGTGATCCCACTTTTTGGCCAACTTTGACACAAAGATCAACATTTTGAGGAAAAACTTCATTTTCAAACACCTATTGACGCAAAACTATAAGGAATTTGAATATGATGTAAACTAGGGTCTTTTAGCATTTTATTTCTAGTTTCTAAATATATTTTTAAAAATAAAAGTAAAATTCATTAAAATTCATTTTCCCTTCTCCTTCGAAAAGTGGTTTGTGTGAAAAACTGTGATTTGAAGAAATGACTTTCACTTTGATCAGCATAACTTTTTTTTAAAATATGATAACGATGCAATTATTTAAAAATTATATTTGTAACTTCAATATCTAGAAGATGCAATTGGTTTTATTCATTTTGGGTCAATATTTCATAGTTTATTAAGTTCTAAAGTGACAGTAACTGTAATTTAGACATAAGGTCACTTTGATCATTGTAGCTTGAAATGTATATATCGAAATTCAAAATTTTTTTTTATATAGAAAGGTAACACAAATATGCTTTTCCTATGTATATTTTTCATAATTTTTTTTTCTTTTAATTTACTATTTTTCCCAAAGCCTTGAAGAGACAGGTTGTTGAATCGCCAAACAACCTATGTGTAGTTAAAGTAATATTTGAAAGTGATAACGAACTCAATATATATTAAAATTATATTCATTAGAAAGCTTATTCTGAATCACATCATTTGGCATCATGTATTTGAAGAAAACATTTGATTTGGTCATTTTTCGAGGCCTTGAAAGACCAAATTTTAGGACTTTTTTTTTCTGGCAAGAAATTTTCATTTTAGGGTACTTCGTGTGAAGACCCCCTTCGCGCGAAGGGGTCTAGGGGTCTTCAGACGAAGACCCTTGTGTGAAAAATCCGGTGAAAATCATCCCACCAGATTTTTATCTTGGGCACTTTGTGCGAACTCTGTCGGCCATGTTGAAGTTTTTTTTCCAAAAAATTTAGAAAGGTATAAAAATAAGGTTTTTTATTTTTTATTTTTTATCGAATTGCAACAAGTAAATTTGATTTTTCTATTATTGCTCAGTTTTTTACAAATGCATTTTTGGAATAAGAATTGTTATTTCTATTTTTTTCGAAGGCATAATTTTGAAGAGGAGAAATATTATATCAAAGTATTTTTTTGAAGACATTTTTGAAGAGAAGAAATGGGGAACAAGAAGGGAAGACAACAAAAATCTACTAGAAAAAGATCGCCTGGACCCGAACAAAGAAATCGTGATGCTACATTGACATATTATCATAAAACTAAAAAAGGTGAAGGACAAGCTAAAGTAGGAGGGTCAAGTCAAGTCAAAGAATTGCACATTGAAGAAGGGTCGGGATCACTCCCTATGGAAGCTCAGGCAATTGATGTTGGAGAAGGTTCAGGATCACGTACTCCTACTGGTATGGATGAACATATAAATTTAGCTCAAACTGTAAAGAGAA
>MU226807.1:956968-966976 GCA_018584345.1 Thuja plicata
TCTACAAACTAAATATTATTTAAAACAAATAATTAACTAAAATAAATATAAAACATACAATTTACAATAAAAAATGAGAAAAATGTGTGTACCTGGTACTAGTAACAATCAAAAGAGATCAAAGAAGCTCGGGAGTTGCTGACATCATACTGGTTGTTACTAGTTCACTCTAAGCCCCGAGTCCACAAAATCTAGAAAAGTGAATAGTAAAAATGAAATGGGTAGTCGGAAATTTAAACAAATTCTAGCGAAAAATGGCTTTGCGCGAAGTGTGGCTTCGCTCGAAGTACCCTGCATGGGGTACTTCAAGTGAAGCCATGACTTTGTGTGAAGTCACCCATGCAGGGTACTTCGCGTGAAGCCTATCAGTCAATTTGCATGAAGTCAATACTTCGCGCGAAGCCATCAAAATCTTTTTTTTTGGAGCAAGTCCGAAATCCTTCATCCCAAAAAGTGGGACACACTATTGTGAGATCACCCATCAAGGAGATCTAAAGATTCTTCTGGATTAGGTCACACTGAACAACAAACATCTACTGAGAAAGGAGAATCATCTAAGACTGGTGAAAGGAGGAGTGCAAAGAAAAGGAACACCAAGCTTGTATGCCATCACTGTGGAAAATCAGGACACACAACAAACATTTGCCAAAGCAAGAATGGTAAGTCCAATCCTAAACCTAAGCTCAATGGTTATTGTTTTAACTGTAAGAAGTTTGGACATCAAGCACATGAATGTTGGGCAAAGGCAAATGATGCACCTCCCACACCTAGATTCAATGGATATTGTTAAAACTGTCAAAAATTTGGAAATAGAGCACAATATTGAAAATCTAATGCCAAACAAAAATGGACATCAAAGACACAAGAAAAAGCACCAAGGAAGGGTAACACCTACAATTGGGATTATAACACATGGCATAACTATCATTACTGTGGTGAGTATGGACATGTTCCAGAAAACTACATAAAGACACATTTCAGAGGTAAATCTAAGACTTGGATGAATGGAAGCCTAGTTTGCTATAATTGTCTGAAAATTGGTCATACTAGGAAAGATTACAAAACAAGAGTACCTACTCGTACTGTTGAAGAAATAAGAGCACAAATGAACCAGACCTGGGTAAGGAAAACATAACCGGGTAGTAGTGAAGCTACTGAAGCTGAGGTCACCCAATCCAATGGATCAGGTGATCCCACCATCACTAATTAAGCAAAGAAAGGTATGTAAGGAACTGTGTTTATATTTCATATCTTTTATCAGTTCCTAACACATAATAGTGCAATAGTCCATATCTGCATATAACAAGATGCATCAGGACATATTTTGAGTTTTGTTGCATACAAAGTCTAAATGCACTATAGGTGCTGAGCAACAATATATTTCTAAGGTATGCCGAGTAAGTTTTGTTTGACGACCGAGTGGAAAGTGAATTTTGTGAGTCCACTGAGGATAGCTATTTGGCACTCACTCAACAGAAAGAACATTTAATGCTAACCTAACTTTTGACCGTTGGATCCTATATAAAGGAAAGAGCTATTTCATTTCTTCTCACCATGCAATTAAGAATTTTATAAGAGCGATTGTGCATTTGTGAACTTGAACTCAACAAAGTTTTCTGAAGATTTCTACAGCGTGCCATCAGAAACCTTTTAGTGGAAAGTGTATATTTTATTACTTGTCGAGGTACTCTTTTCATGATCTTTGAAACCCTATTTTTCAGAGAAAATGGCCGCAAGTTCTTCTGCACTAGTGAAGAGAATGGAGAAGGAATTGCTAAACGTTCAATTGGTAAGGAGCGACACCTGTGTGCCTCCTAATTTCTATGCAATTCCTGAGAGTGCCATCAAGGGTGATTTGACTGGAGCCCTATCGTCAATTCCATCGAAGGTACTTATGATGCACGATATCAAGTCATGCTATATGTGTAAGATAAGTGAACTTGGAGATCACGAGCTTAGGGCATCTTACGACAGATTATGCACAAACGGAGTTCTAAAAGATGAACATAAACACTTAGCTGAGAGAGGGTTAACTCATGCCCTAGAATTTTTAAGAGAGTTTAGAATGGAATGGATCAAGATTATTTTGAGTCGAATACACAACATGAACATATGGCTAGAGAATGGACCAGTCAAGATAACAAGAGAGATTATTCATCGAGTAACAGGTTATCCAATTCTAAACGGAAAGAGAACGATGAAATGTCAGATTAAAGAGAAAATTAAAGAACTCACTAGAGCCGTTTGGAACAAAAGAGGGATGACAATCTCTAAAATTAAGGATTTGGAGCTTGATTTTGCAGTGAGGGTTATAGCTCATAAGTTCTATCAGTGAAGCCGACTAGATAGTATCCCATGCATTGAAGTCGACCAGGCTTGGAAGTTTATAAAGAAGGATCATACATATGACCTTGCCAAGATACAACTGATGCAACTAGACAAGAACCTTTCTTCAATCAGGAGGGCAAAGAGTTCAGTATGTAAGTTTGGATCTCTGTTCACTTGCATATTTTTCTATATATAGAACACTTTTCCTACTTTTGGAAGCATAGTGTGGAAAACATACAGACCTATCACTCAGCAAATTAATGCTTTTATTCAACAATTAGGTGATAACTTTGACAATGTTATGGGAACATATTTTGTGGAATTCAAGAAAAAGATGAGGTTAAGGAATAGAATTCCCAGTTCACTAGTTGAAAAACATTATGACGATGTTTGTTTCCTTGTAGACACATATTACACTTATGTGCTGGCAGTAGTGCCGAGGGTATCATGGCTAAGGCCATTACCTTATGAAGTAAACATTGATGAGACATCTGCAGAAATAACAACTTTATTGGCAGAAGAAATTGACAGTATAGTGAAACGTTTTGGAAACTATGAAGAAGCTAAGTGCAGAATCACTATGGATTTGAAGGCTAGCACTATGGAGAGAAAGAGGAAGAAAATGTCAAAAATCTAAAGAAGATGGTTGAAATTTAGAGTGATGAAGAAGCAGAAGATGCACCTTTGGGGTTGTCAATAGGACATGGAGAAGAGATGTCTAGTGAAGAAGAAGAAGAGGGAGGTGAACCTGAAGAAGAGGTCACTGTGAAAGGTAAAGGGAAGCAACCAGTAGTTGCCGAGGAAAATAAACTAAGAAAATCTAAACCTAAGGCTACCCCTCCTTTTGCTAGCTGGCCAAGGACCAGGGCATCATCTCTTGCCTAGACAGTAAAAGTATATACAAAGAAGAATGTTGGGGAGAGAAGCTCAGGGAAGAGGAAACAAGTTGAAACCAAGGCTGTGCTGAGCCAACCTACTAAGAAAAGACCAAGGAGGAAGCTATACTTGGAATCTGAAGATGATGAGGAGATAGACACAGATGTACCTAGAAACATACCTATAGCATCATTTAAACTAATGACCAATATTGATGAGGTATGTAAGAACCTAAGAAGTAATTCAGGTTTAGCAGGATTCAAATTTATAAAGTATGAAAAACAAAGTATAGTAAATAAGCATAAGATTCAGGAAGCTTTAATAGATATGATGGGAACATTCAAAATGACACCTGTAGAGATAGGAGATAGTGTTCCTACAGAGCTATATGATATTTTGTCTCAGAAATGACAATATGCACTAATGACTGAAAGACAAATAAGGGAAGGAACTTTGGCTAAGATCATTCCAGACTTGACAAAGAAAAAAATATCTAAGTTTATTGAGCAATATAAGGGAAAGTTTATTCCTAAATAAAGAGCCTATGCTATTTTGAGGAATGATGTTGAAGGTATAGTACATCAGAGCAACATAATATGGAAGGAAATTTTTTGGGTTAATTACTAAGAAGGTTGATGAGAAAGATGGAGACAACTCAGAGGCGAAATAAATGGAGAAAGAAACTGTTACAGATCATGCAGAAATTGAAACTGAAACCCAAAAGGAAACAAGTGATGTGCAAGTTACAGACTTGACATTGGATAGTCCAATTGACACCGCACTTGGAGAAGAAAACAATGTGGATGTCGAGGATCAGAATGAGCTGGCAGACACAAGTATTCAATCGCCTATTTGGGCAACTGAGGCCGAGATAGAGAAAGAAGGAGAAAAGGAGGTAATTAATACAAATCCACCTATTTTAGAGGTTGTACAAATAGTTTTAGGGAGTGAATATAAGATGGAAGATATTTCCAATAAGCCCGCAAAACAAGAGGCTATACAAGTGTTGGTTGATCTACCACACTCTGCATCATCTACTCCCACTGCACCTAAAATAGGAAGTGTACCTGATCAGCAGGTAATCTTGACCCAGTTGAAGGAAGCAAGTGAAATTAATTTTGACAAAGGTAAAGATATCACTGTAACTGAGCCGAGTATCAGCTCTTCAGAACTCAAAAGGAAGAAGTCACAGAAGAGGAAGTCACCTAGTCCAAGTGTCACTTTGGATGAAGTAATTGTGATTCCTAAATGGGATATAAACAACTTGACATATGAGCAGATTCAAACTCTGCAAGACCTTTTGAAGAGGAAAAAGAAACAAGAAGAACTGAAGAGGGATCACCAAAAAAAGCAAGTTTTACATGAGATAAAGGATATTTTTTTTAATGCTTCTGATATAACAGATGTAAATGAACAAACATCAATACTGGAATAGTTAGTCCATATTGTGAAGAAAGTTAATGATGCAAATGTTGAGGCAAATTATAAGTTGCTACAATATTTTGAGAGAAATTTTGAGAAAAAAGTTTTGGAGAAGATATGAACAGAGATTGCTATAAAATAGGTTGAACTTTCTTCTCTTATTAGTATACTTGAAGAAGTTGCAAATAATGTTTATTGCTTGTATAAAAAGCTATGTGATGTAGAATTATTTACCAAGGATAACCAACAACTTATTGAGAAGTTGCAACTAGATTTGAAGTCAACAAGGAGTACATTAAGTATGGATGCTAGTTCTAGCTCCTTACATTTTGACAAGTTGAATCACACACAAAGAAGATTAGCCGAGCTTATGGCTGAAGATGGCATAATTAGAGAAAAGTTAATAACTATTCAGACTTCCTTAATACCTCATTTGGAGGTTATACAGAAAGAACTTAAAGCTACAAACGAATTAGTCAAGAGGGATTCTCATCTCTCTACATCAGATAGTTTGGTAAGTCTAGCTGTCGAGCTAGAAATTAATTTACAAGTCATGAAGTTTGTTAAAGATAGTTGGGATACAATGTTTGCACTAACTTTACAACTTCATAAGTCATTCTTGGATAAGTATAACTTGACCCCTACAGCTATCAGTGAGAAAAAAAGGGGGAATCTGATAAGGAAATGGATGAAGATGTGCAGAATCAGGCATAATATTTTGTATGGCATGTATACTATGTAAGTATGGAGTATAATCTTAGGGGGAGTAAGTTCTGTACTTAGGAAAATTTTGTGAATGTAAAGAAATGATAAGTGTGTTTTTGCCACTAATATCAAAGGGGGCGATTGTTGATCTCTAAGTTTTGTTGATCATTAGTGTCCCACACTTAGTCATTTATCTAGGAAGGTTAGCCGGTCATCACTACAGCCGAGCTATCTAGTATAGGCTGAGCAATCTAGCATAGTCGTTGCCGAGCAGATAGTGATTGACGAGTGACTCGACAATCAAGTAAAAGATTGATCATGTTCATGTCGAGCGCCAAAGTCTTAATGTGCTGAGAAAGATAGTTTTGACATATATGTTTGGAATGGCACAAACTTGAAGGTAAACTATTTTGGGCCGACTTTTTCATGCGTTTAATGATTTCAATGAAGTTAGTTACCCATTAATTATTTGATCCCAATGCGTGGCATGGATCCAATCAGAAAATTGGAATGCCTAAGCGTCATAAGCATTTGATCCTGATCGTTGATCTAGATCTAATCGCCAGATTTGAGAAGTATATTAAGATTGCTTCTTAAACCCTAATTGTGGTGTGTGTTCAAGAAGAGATAGAGAAGGTGAATGCGTATATGAGAGATGCACAAAGGGTTATGTTGACAGAAGAAGCATAGATCTAGTAGAGTGAAAGAGCAGTGAATAGTAGAGTAAAGACATATTAGATTATTAGATCAGAGAAGGTATTGGAAAGAGGAAATCTGTTATCAGCATCAGAGTGCATAACAAAGGATCAGTTCTTGAGACATTCTAACCAGTGTATCAGGTGAAATCTCTTAACAGAGTGGTTCTAACAGACCTTTCTAAATCTCTTAGCAGAGTGCTTACTTTATTGTAAGTTTAAATCCTTTTACAAGTTAGATTGTAATGATCTATAGCCTTTAACCGAGCAAACCTTTAACCAGGTAGATTACATATTGTGATCAAACTTTGTAGCCCTAACAGGAACACTTTATTGCTACAGTAGTGAAGATCTTTGTGGGTGTCATCCCCACCCCAGTTTTACCTTATTGGGTTTTTGGGTTACCAAAATCCATTGTCTTGAGTTATTTATTTACTGTCAGGGATGCTACTAGTTGATAGTTCAATTATATTTATGCATGGTTGTGAATCAATTTTTTTTTAAAGGATAAAAGTTTAAGATCTAATTCACCCCCCTCTTAGTATCTTTCTTTCCCATATTGAATTTCTAACAATGATACTAGTGGCTTTTGAGTGCACTCACTTATCCTCATCTCTACACTTCTCTAGAGCTCCACCAAATACAATTTTTATTATTGAAATTAGTATATATAAATTTAGTTTTAGAATGACATATAACATAATAATAATTTATCTCAAACAAATAGTCATGATGTTCATTTATAGTAGGGTCATGTTCATGATCTACAGTCACAACCCCTATAATAAGCATCAATATGGAAATAAAATACATATGAGCTTCAGTAAGTTTTTTAATAATATAATATGATAAAATACAAATATAAGGGTGTGTGCACCAAGTTGTGGACCTTAAAGGGGAGTATAAGTGGACACATTTTTTCTAAAATTGGGTAAACCTAAACTTGGAATAGGAGTTTGAGGGTCATGCACTGAAAATAAGAAGATGTGTAAAACATAAAAATTATAGTACTCTGAATCTAGTTTCTATAACACTGATTCTTTTTAAAACCAGATAAGATTAAGAGGGTCAAACCTTGCGCGCACACAAACATGTTCCTATTTTTTTGGAAAAACATAACATAGCTGTTTTCGTGCGCGATATAAAAGGTATAGTTATATTCAGTATTTTTTAAATCCCTTTGGCAGGATGATAGGTAAGAGTGAGATCAAGAAGTTGTGTATTTTTTTGTAATTTTCAGATGAACATTTTGTTTTCTGTGATTTTTTGAAGTGATCGCATCTTGAAAATTTGGTACCTGTTCGTGCGCTGGACATAACTTGCATCAAAATAATCGAAAATGATTTTTTTTTTAAAGTGTATAGAATCAAGTGTAGAACAATAATATGCAATTTATTTTTAATTTTATTAAGTATTTCAAAAGTTATTTAAAAAATGGTAAACACATGTCTATGAGTACAATCAAGACACTGGTAAAGAAAATTAAAGTTTACTATGCTAATGTTGTCCAAAAATAGAAAAAATTATATGGTTAGAAAGATAAGAAGACATATGAGATTATGGTGAAAATTATAAATCTACCCAGTTGAAAAATTGTAAACCTGATGAAGATAAAGTTGAGAAATCATCTTACAAGATGAAAAATGTCTAAAAGAACAAAAATGGAGGGAAAATGAGCCTCCAAGTCTTTGGGTTGTTTTTCAAGCCTCTTCCTGAGCCATAACCCAATCGGGTTTCTAAATTTCAAATAACCCGATCAGGTTCTGAAAATAAAAAAGTACTTCAAAACCTGATCGGGTTCTAAAAAGAAAAAACTACTTCAAAACCCGATCGGGTTTTGAAGAAGTAAAAACTATTCATTTTATTCTCCATGACCCCACAGAGAGAGAGAGAGAGAGAGAGAGAGAGAGAGAGAGAGAGAGAGAGAGAGAGAGAGAGAGAGAGAGAGAGAGAGAGTGNAGAGAGAGAGAGAGAGAGAGAGAGAGAGAGAGAGAGAGAGAGAGAGAGAGAGAGAGAGAGAGAATGCGCTTGAAATCTTGAACCATCAGAAGCACAAAGCGTGACATCTGCATTAGCCAATGCTTTTCCTGAGATTTTCCGAAGTAACCCAATCTCCTCTTCTGCACTCTCACTTTGTTTTTGCTTCCTCTACATGCAAGATGTCAATCGTTTTTGCAATCTTTGAATTGTTCCCAATTGGTTCTCGCTCTCTACATGCAATGATGAAATTTGCTGTCTCAAGGCTTGGATAATTTGACCAAGTTGATTTTCCCCATCTTCTCACAATAATCTCATCTCTTCTTGTAGATTTTCAGTAATTCCAAATTGTTTCTCACCCTCTACCATAAGTATTTTGTTTTCTTCCTTCACCCCACGAAGTTCGTATAAAAGACATGTATGGTAATCTTCACAGTATTTAGGAGGCACAAATTGGTAACAATTCGAGTAGTAGGAATCAAAAAATGCACACCCTTCTTCACCAAACTGTATAGATGGGCAACTTGAAATACATATGGAAGTAGAGTTTCTCCCTTCGCTTTGGGCCATTGAAAATTAGCGAAAGTTTTTTTCTCTTCCCTCCAGCAAAATAGCTTATTTCAATGGTCGCCCATGAATTTTTTTAAATGGATGATTGGTTTCCTTTGCTTCTTTCAATGACCATCCATGATTTTTTCTACAATCTTCCAACCTTTTGTACATAGTTATTACAATTTAATACCCTCCTAGTACATAGGTATTTCAAGTGAGTGAAATCTCTCTCTCTCTCTCTCTCTCTCATGAGTATTGAGTACCCAATTAGATCCATTGTCATGATAGGGACATGGCTTAGAAGGTATGGTATCAAAATATAATGTGTTCTTGTTTGATGAATTTGAGACCTCTTACCATCATTCTATTACACTTTGTATGTTGAATTTTGTATTCATTTATGCTTCTATGAAATGCAGGTACCCTATTGAAAAATCCAAGAATTGGTTGTTTGAGGACTATGAGACACATAAACATATTTTGCATTACTCGAACCTTCTTGTTGCAAATATTGAATTGATAAAGTATACTGGTAGACCTTTTAATAAGAATTTATGGAAACTTCATGAATCTGAACATGAGGCAATACATGACACAATAAGGGTTAGAACCAATCCAGAAGGTTCGCTCAATTAGTTATGGGCCATCATGAAGAATCATTCTACAATGGTAGAATTATTTTGACAATTTTGTATATAAACTTTGAAAAACAATCTAACTTCTCTTTTTTGTAAATATAAATGACTATGAAGTGGTCCACATGCATATTTGGAGACCACATTTTGTATATTGAAAGAAGATCAAATTATATATAAAAGTGGCCAGGGGTTGATTTGTATATACCGAGGGGCCACATTTTTTATAGTTTACTGTGTACCATTTAACTAAGAGCATATCAGTTAATTACAATTCATTACAATTATAACAATGGTTCATGTGTTGGATATCTCATGTTTCTCTAAATTATAATAATGGTTCATGTGTAGTGAATATCATGTTTCTCTAAATTGTAATAATGGTTCATGTAGATGATATCATGTTTCTCTAAATTGTAATAATGGTTCATGTAGTGGATGACTTGATGATGGACCAAAATAATTCTAAAGGTTTTGTGGTTGTTTAGTCTAGTTAGAAGTGTTTACAATAAGTCTCCATGATGCATAATATAGTGGTGATTAATCTTTTCTTTGTAGTTTAATGACTTATTTCTTCTTTGCTTGATAACAACTCCTTCAATCTTCATCCAGTATGATCACTTTTCAACCCTACCCACTCCATGGACCTGTCATAGGTCAATTCAAATGTCTCTTAGATGCACTAGACTCCACATCTTGGATCTCCATTCACTTCTTCAAACTCAAACCATTGATTTATGTTTCAACTTCATGTCATGCATTCCCATTCAATAGACATATTCAACCTCAACCATAAAATATGCTTCCATGGGTGATCC
>MU226807.1:978026-990129 GCA_018584345.1 Thuja plicata
ATACATATACGCAAGTCATGTGAAACAAGAATACACTTAAGGCATAAACATCCAACCAAAAAATTCAAGGATCAAATTTGAAGTTTCATATATAACAAAATGAACAATAATAGCGTACATATCAATATATGACGTACATGCCAAATCCATAATAGAATTACAAAAAAGTGACATCAACTATGTCCAGGTTGATATATACAATGCACAAATGTCACACACACACACACACACACACACATATATACAAAATTTGGTCATTCAATGACCATAACCTGATCTATACAATGTCTCGATATATCTATGACTATGGTGGATCATCAAAATTGAGCTTCTTCACAGCAACACTTAGGTCACTAAGTCTCTGCACAAGAACAATTCAAATGCTAAGCCATATATCTTTTCTCAAAATAAATAAATATTGGGCTGTAATTTCTTGACAGTTGAATTATTGATTACCTCATCTCTTTCTCCTATGCTTGGGCTAAATGATAAACAAAATGGGCTCCATCATGGGTGAGAGGTAATCCTAATAAAATGGCCAGGTAGAGGACCGACGACCACTGGTGAAGGGTCCTGTAATAGGAAAAACAAATAATACAAAATACATGTTATAAACAAGATATACTAAAAAAAATAAATGCATGGACTAAAAAGAAAATGCATACCAGAACATGAGTTGGAACTCTTGTGCTGGAGGGAGCCAAAACTATTGATGAATTAGTTTGGACCTTTTCCTGTATGGTAAAATAGAAAGATGTTATAGTCGAGAAATACTAGATAATACAAAATATATATACACTAGATAATACAAATGCATACTGGAGCCTCAACTAGATCCCTTGTGCTAGGCAAGGGATCCCTAGAGAGTGGAGAAGGGAGCTGTAATAGGTAAATGCAAATTCACGTGCAAGTTAATAACCCAAAGTTGTTGACAATTTAGTTATAAACCTATAAATGCATGTACTCATCTCTAAACAAAAAAAATTAACATGTATATAGAACAAATACATACCATGATCTCAGATGGCTCTACTATACTAATATTAAGATTCACCTCATCTGAGGTAGCTATGACCAATTCTTGTATTCAAAAAGTCATAGCAAATGACATACTAATAGAGGAACATGATTTCTAAAATATTTTGAACAAACATGAATGCGATTGAAAGTAAATATGAAAACATGTTACCTCCTCCCTCTCCTAAACATCAGCAGTGTCTGGTGCATTCATTAGTTTAGTGAAACCCAATTGATTCTACATACATATATAGTAAACAAGTCAAGGCTCCTTCTCTATATAGACTACATTGAAATGTTCATAATACATTTCAACAAATATGTACTTAAATTGGACTTAATTGCCTTTTTTTGTTTCAGTGTCCCAGATGATTTCTTCCTCTTTCCTAATGACCTCGAGCTTGGTGGGGTAGGCTAACACAAAAAAAAATTAACATAAGAGAAGTAATATGATACCACATGGGTTCAATTAAAACTATAAACAAGAGGTGTTCGAATTATGATACCACATAGCTCTGTAAACCAAAGTCAATGGCAGAATAGGTGACATCATCAATCTCAGAAATCTGAGCCCCTGACAAGCCCTATAAACACCAAATAAATATAAGCAATAGTTTACAATCAAGATTATGACTCACTTGAATTCCACAAATGCTTATGGTCGACAACATATTATTCTATTTTATGCATATTTATAAAATATTACCTCAGGTGTTTGAGCTACCCATCTATGTCTACTATAATAAGGACTCCTTGGTGTGCTCGTACCTCCAGCTGCACCTTGCAATGCATATTATTCATGTATCAATTTAGATTCTTCTATACATAAAAATTTATTTACCTTTAAAATATTTAGGTAATTAATTAAAATAACATGTCAAAACACAAATTTAAACAAACCTGTGTCGGCTTTGTACCAAACACCATTGTCATCAGATCATCTGTGAGGGCCATATCCTCAGTAGTTGATTCCTGACATATCCTCCTGCAATGTACACATGAATGGGATGTCAAACCATCCGCACCTACTTCACTATCTACCCCATCACATATACCATCACAACTAATGCAAATATGCTCAATGGGCTAGGATGACCCTAGAACTGTATCTGATGATAATTGAGCTCACATGGGAGAAGATGATCCTAATGGTGCATGTGATGATGATGGAGCTGATGGAGGATGGGATGATCCTGATGGCGTATCTGATGAAGATGGAGGTGGCGCATGCACTGATCCATCAAATCCTCCAACTAATTGAGTGCCATGCTAGATAATGACATTAGTCAATGATGCAGCTGCATGAAGAGTCTGTATATCCATCGACTCCTTCACCACTACTAGGACCACAACATGAATGAGGTGTTTTCTCATAGTATGCCTCCTCTCTTGTACTCGAGTAATCCTATGTGCATAGGTCTATCTTGCGTAGATCCTCTCCCTCTACCCTGGAACTCATGGAAGTCAAAGTAATTTGGCTTCTCATCGGGGATAAACTCACAGTATAGCTTCCTCAAAAAATATAAAGGCACCTCATTATTATTACAAGGTGGTTGGTCAAATACCATGTACCACCTACCCAAAATGCTGCTTTCACCCCCCTATGAACATACCAATGTATAGGAAAGAGTTTTGTATTAGCTTCTAGGGAGGTGTGATGTAGAGCATCCTACAAACAACCAATCTTCCATAGGACTCTAATGATCCAATCAACATTTAATTATATCAACAACTTATTAGAGGAAAAATGACAAATTATCCATCAAGATCAATCTATCACATGGTCCAACTCTTGGTTCCATCCTACAAATCAGATTCAAACATTATCCTTGACTCAACACAATCTTTCTTCTTACCTTGTTCCTTGAGGTATCCACACCTTGTCTCTCCACTTAAGGTATTCCCTTAAACTAGGCCTGCACACATTCATAACATATTATGAAACATTATTCAAACACTCACCAATMAACCTTTGAGTCCTTCCAATCCATCCTCCATCATGTTCAAACACAAAGMATTAGCACAACAATATCTTKTTGATCATGGAGACAACTTCAACCTTCTTCCAACATAAYTGCCACACATTATGTTTCCAACACATTATCCATTCATACACATGCTCAAAMAAGAATTCCCTTTTTTTTTTAAATKTTCTTCCACACAYAGTTKAAAATGTGTACCATGTTCAATACTTTGAAACACAACAACATTTGTTGRCCAAGAAACAACAAACTGCCTGCTAAAACTGTCATTCTRYAGATTTATAGACCCATACTCTRTTATCAATARMTTTTGAAATATAAMMAATTATGAAAATCSCTCYRGTCAAAAGTTTAAAAATTAKSTTTTGTAAAAMATATATAAAATTTGGMAAAATCCAAYGGTTACATTTTAAGTTATGGTCTTCGCACAGAGACTGTTCTTTACTGTCTCAAAATGACAGAGAAACCACTGTAACAGGCCATTAAAACAACCTTCTTCTCAYAAACGACAAARCCATTTGATACAAAACCAAATYAATCTCAAAGCTCTATGAATCTAGTTTCATAATACATAGATTATAAACTTTTTCATTGGTAGATTCAAGAGAAAAACACAAACCCTTAGTGTCAACCCAGTTATAGAGGGTTTCATAACTGTTTTTAGTAAAATCGACATATCTCTTTCATTTCTTCATGAAATCAATCCAAACAAAAATGCGAAGGAAGATTATTTAATTCTCTAACTATCCATACATTTGGTACATCGTTACCAGGCCTTACAAGTTGGTACAAGGCCTGGAAACAACAAAAAAATAGTTAAAACCAATCAAAATGACAAGTTTGAATGCACAAAAATGTATCTAAATGTATTCCTTCTTCTCCTTTTTCATTTGGAACGACCATTAAAATGATATTTATAGTCAATAGATAGTTAAAACCTCCCAAAATAACTCCCAAACCAATGGAAACCAACTTTACATCATTTCTTGCATTTTGACAACTTTTCTTGCTTGACAACATTTGTTGTCAAGTTGACAACTTTTACAAATAGCTAGATTTCTAGTTTTGATTGTGTGCGTTTTTAAGCATCAACATTTCGGATCACACTCCGTGATCCATCATCAGGATGAGAGAACAATAAGGAGAAAATAATAAGCTATTAACTCAATGGATTGTGGAAATCTGATCGATTTAACTTTTACAAATTTTACAAAATGACCTTGCAAATTTGTAGAAACCTTACAAACATGTCACAATATAATATTAATGAAATTTTACACGATTGACACCCTTCCATGGATGGTTTTACTTTATTTGACTTATTTGACCAATCTAAGCTATGAATGGTCAATTATGACAATTTTGACAAAATGGCTCATTTAGCCTTACATCAATGGACTCAATACATTAAAAATGACCTTATGAAATCAAATGAAATATAATAGATCAAGTTATGATCTTATACTTCTTTTGGAACCTCTTGGTTCTTTTCTGTGTACCTGGGTGCTCCTGCACCAAGGTGCTAGTATTAGGATCAGTAAAAAGGGCACATATGTCACATTTTTATATGCCTTTTCTTTTTACATCCTCATATGATAAACCATCGCCATAAAATGTGCGACATCTATCCCTCCATGAACTCCATTTTTTCACCTCCTTAGACACCTCATTTGCACTATTAGACATTTGTTCTAATGTAGTGGTGAGGGTAGAGTGATGTTCAAGACTGGAAGCCTTCAACCTATTCAATAATATATTGATTTGTGCACTATTTTGGTTAAGGCGTTGTATGAGGTCCTCTTGTGATGCATCTACATGACCTAGTGACACATGTGGAGGGCGTACGAGTGTCGATGGTTATGGAGGAGGAGAATTTTGAGGAGGGTTTACGGGTGGAGATTGTGGTTGAGGGTTTATGGGCGGCGAGGGTTGTTGAGGGTTTACAGGTGGTGATGATGGTGCTTCTACGGGGGGTGTTCTTTCATTTCATTTTCATCTTTTTGGGTTGTTTGATGAATCTGGAA
Organism: Thuja plicata; assembly: GCA_018584345.1. NCBI lineage: Eukaryota > Viridiplantae > Streptophyta > Pinopsida > Cupressales > Cupressaceae > Thuja > Thuja plicata. Next base: position 983,050 of record MU226807.1, read on the forward strand.
TGAAATTAATAAAAGAAAACAAAAAATCAATAAAATAACCTAATTTGATTACAATTCCAAAAAAAACAACAAAAACAAACAAACTTACCTTTTTATGGGGTGCCATTGGTTGAAAATCTTGATTAAATCGTGTTTTCTTGAAAGTATGATCAAGTTTTTCTGTTGTTTACCCTGCTCCACACTTCTTCTCCATGGTTTAGCTATTAGAAATGGCCTAAGCCGTGGGCTGTTCTATTTTTGATATGTTTCACATAACCCGATCAGGTTATTAGAAACTCAATGAATCTCATAACCCGATAGGGTTATGAGAAATTTATCATAACCCAATCGGGTTTTGAGGCGCACACAATTTTTATAATATTTTCTAGGTTTGGTTTACCAAGCCTAGAACAATTTCAAATTTTCAATAACCCGATCGGGTTATTGTACATTTGAAATTTTTTAAAGGTGTGTCCACTTTTTTTGTCCACAAATTGGTGCACACACCCATAATGTGAAATTTACTAATCTATTTCATACCTCTATCAAACTAGAAAACATTTCTATTGTTACAACAACATCATGGTCTAATATGACACACACATCAAGAGCACTATCTAGTGTCAACATCATGGTATAATATGACACACACATCGAGAGCACTATCTAGTGTCAAAATCTAAAAGTGAAACAACAAATATTGTTCAATTACCAAAATTATATAACATTATTAAATTACAACACCATTAATAAATAAAGGTTACTTGCGGGAAATTTCATTGATGACCACTACTATGAGGTGTCAATGTCAAAGGTCCAACATCAAACTATTTGACATCTAATGTGAGCTATGAGAAAACCATTCATATAAGGTTCAATTATTCATATTTAATAATTATACTTCTTTACTAGTTACATACTTGTGGACTTGACGATGTCATGAAATAGGACATTGGGGGAATGATGTAAGTAGTGTGAACACTTTGACCCTAATTTTTCATCATAATCATTCTACTAATTTAGTTAGTATTACATTTTAGAATAAAATTTAATAACCAAAATTTAAATGTACTTGCTAGAATTACTTGTGTATATTGTTGATTTTTTAATTCAACAAAGATTATTTCATGATCATCCCCTTTGTAGTTGATGTCTCCTAGATAGGTGCATCCTGACTAATCTCAAGATCATAAATGCAAATAGAGCTGGGAAATAAAAAAAATAGGTTGGAACTCTAGGTCTGGAAGAATCGATCACATCACTCTATAATAGTGGCCCAACATATTGTATAAAGCTCTTAATGAATGAGATAATGGAGTCTAAGGTGTCCACCTTGACACTCCCCTTCACTGCAAAAGGAAAAATTACATGATCTATTATAGGTCTACCCAAGGATCTCAATGCCAAGATTGGATCATGTTGTCCTCCCACTCTCATGTGAGGATCCCCCACCCTTACCCTAGAAGTTTAGTGAGTCAAAATAGTTTAGAATCTCATTAGACAAACTCAAAATAGAGTTTCATCAAAAAGTATTATTGTGTCTTGTAAGTATTTCATAGGGGTTGGTTTAAACCATCCACTACCTATACCAAAAATTATTCTTTATCCCTTCATGGTGGGACCAATGGGTAGGGAGCCTCTTGCATCTATTCATAAGGGTTGAGTGGTTTGAGGGTCAGTGAAGAGGGCATACAAGTTAGATTTGTTAATTTAATTTTTGTTTACTTTCTCATATGATAGAACTTGTATGCATACAAATATTTTCTTTCCCTCTTATTAGATATAAATTTTAATTCACCCACTTACGAATCCTATATGAGACACAATAGATTGCAGGTATTCAAAAAACATTATCCTAGGGTGTTTGTTCTAGTAGGATATTTTGGCCTTGAAATCAATTCCTAAACTTATTTTTTTATTGTTTTCTATCTATCCTAGTATGTGTTCTTGTGTTCCTAAGGGATGCCTATGAATTGATGGATATGTTTTTTGTGGTTATTTCTCAAGAGGTTATTCATGGGGTGATTGAGGATTTTCAAAATTTAGGGGTGGAATGTGAAATCCTAGAAACTAAAACAAATTTTAATTAAAAAACTATTTCAATCTACATTTTAATCAAAATTTAATAATTAAAATCAAAGATACTTACCTTTTTGACCTCCTTGGCATCTTGGTGCCATCTTGATGAAGATTGAGAAAATTCAAGTTATTTAGAATCAACAACCAACAATAGAAAGGTTGGAGAGAGAACTTGTAGGTTTATCGAGATAATTATGTGAGGAAGAGTGTAGACAATTAGCTTTCGAAGAAGAGAGAGATAGATAAAAGAAAATAATAAATTTGCAGGTGTGTTGGTGATTTTAAAGGAAGCTAAGAGAGTTGTAAAATGGAGAAGCAATTCAAATTTCGAAAAAGAGTGAAGTCATGTAGGTGTGAATAAGATGTGGATTTAAATACTTGTAGGCAAGAGTTGCCTTGAAATATTGTACATTTTTTTCAATTTTACTCCTTGTTGTAATCCTCCATACATGCAATTGTTAGTGAAGGATCTTGTAATAAATATTTACATTTAAATATTTATTTCAAATGTGTTTATGTGGGTGGGATGATATGTAAAGGCTACAAGATTGGGTAGTGTAATAAGACCCCTTGATCTTCACTACCTTAATTTTATTTTATCTCCATTCAAATATGATCTATGATATGTCATAAAATGTGTCATCAATTCATTAAATCAATTAACTAGTATGACTCCCCCTCACATGCTCTTATGTGTGTCATAGAATTTTTATAAAATCTCTTACGCATCTTATGATAATATATTCTTCCAAATTTTTACATGCCATAAATTATATCACAGATGGAAAAATAATTGTCATAGTGTAACATCATTTTCCATGAAAAATAACAAATAATAATAAATAAGTTAAACATTAAAATCACAAGGTAACTCTATATGTATTCTTTTATCTATTAATATAAATACATATAGGCCCTATGCCTTTCACTAAAAACAAAAACAAAAACAAACAAACAAACAAACAAACAAACAAAAAAGAAAAACTATCTCAAAATTTATTAATATATAAGTCAAGAAGTAAATGAGTACAATAAACATGCCATGTATGGTAGGTGGAATCAAGATATAATGCACAATAGTTTATAACATTTATAAACTAATATTAGAGAGATTTTTTTGAAGGGCCTAAATAAGGATAGCATCTTCATCAAATATAAGAAGTCAAATGTATCACTTTCTCTACTAAGAACAACTATGTTTAAGCTGAGGTGAGATAAAAAATAATAATTAGAACTACACACATCTTCCACATGTTTGAGGTTGGGGAATTGATATTTTTATAGTTTCTTAAAACTAGAATGAGTCTCAATGAATGAAAATACATTTCATAAAACATATCTATGTAACTTTATGTAATGGTGGTCTCTTCAATAGATGACTTGGAAAACTCGTCAATTTTATTTATTTACGTCCAATTAAAAAAAATCCATTTCGATTAGATAAGCCTGTAGAACATAAGGTAGTGAACATTGTCATTTGTTTGTCTTGTGTGGATCCCTAGATAATTCTCTATGTTCATATAGAAAATACAAACTAGTTAGTGTCTTCTTATTTAGATCTTATAGGCTTCCCTTCTGGGATTGCTTGCAATCAAAAATTGACTCACGCCATGAAAAAAATTCTGGGAAATGTTTTTCAGTTAACGGTTTATGGTTTACGGTTTTCGAATGCGTTCTCCTGGATTGAATGTTGTCAACGCAAGGTAAACAATGTCTGGTGTCATGATTTTGCGATCATGATTTAACAAGAAATTGGTACTATCTGTGTGGACAGACCAGCTCTAATGGCACTCAATAACCACACTTCAAATCCCGCCACAGACCAGAATTCTTGTCTCAATTCTTGCCTAATTTTACACGACTAAAAATTCATTTCCCCGGATTCGATCCAGTGATCTGCCGACTCCCTCATGCGAAACCCTCATTGTAGACACAAATATGCAATTAACGGGCATCAGGGAGGCTATGGTGCAGCTTTGGAACGCTTGCTCCTGGAGGCGCTGGAGATCAGTGCGTACACTTTTCCTATAACTCCTCTGAAATTTCATAAGGTACTGGGAATCATATAATTGCTTAGCCTACTTCAGAAATTCTTGATAAAAAGAAATTTTGCATAGCCTATATAATAGAAATTCTCGATAAAAAGAAATCATCTGACATGCGAGATTTTAGAATATTATGCATCATTTGTATTAAAATAATATTTCTACCTAAATGAATGCTTGAGTTTCATAATGGATGTTACATCCACAAATGGTAGCGTAGAATATTTAACATCTATTTTCATCTTCTTAGGGATGGACGAATTTAGTTTGAGACTCCCTAGGATAGTCTCCCCTTTCCTCTAAAAAAACAGGTTTGATTTGCCCAGACTATGATGACGACTTTCTGGCTATGAAATAATACCCCAGAATTTCAATTCGACTTCATGTCAGAATAATATTTGGGAATCCCATGAATAATAAATATCAGGGGAAGCCTGCACAAAAAAATCATTTTCCTCAAATGATATGAGATTTAAAAATAAAAATGAAAAAAAACGTCCACACAAATGGTATGTGAAAAGTAAAATCAGAACTTGTATTGTTATTATAGTATAGCCTATGGTTGTAAATTGTTGAGGTGGATACACCATAACAATGCATTTACCCTCATCTTATTGACCTCTTAATTGATTTTGTAAAATTTTTGTCTTTAATATATATATATATATATATATATATATATATATATATATATATATATTAAAGACAAAAATTTTACAAAATCAATTAAGAGGTCAATAAGATGAGGTATATATATAGTTTGAATTTGTTTAGAAATGCTTCATTATGTTGTAGTTAAAGTGTAACAATATTAAAAGTTTTTTTAATGCTTTTAATTTTAAAAAAGTATACTTATAAATGTTTGGTGGAAATGGTTAATTTTTTTTTTTTTTGATCGGTAAATGTGGAAATGGTTAATTATGTTATAGTTAATTTATATAAATTGTTTAATGTAGATTGAAATTATATTTAATATTTTTTTATTAAATTTTATAGTTTATTTATTTAATGTATATTATATTAAATTGTTATGATTATTAAAATTTAGGTAAATTTCAGGATTATTATTTCAAACATATATGTGATATGCTTATGGCAAGTGAGAGAGTTAAAGTGTTCCTAAAATTTTCAAAATTTTAGAATCCAACATTTCAATTCTATTTTAGGTTTCAAGAATTTTACAAAATAGGTGGCAATACTCTTTTTGCATCACGGTAGAAGGCGTTTAGGGGTCTTTCTAAAATAGGCGGCAATACTATTTTTGCATTAGCGTAAAGGTGTTTAGGTGGCTATAGAGAGAAAGAAGAGACATACCCATCAATAAATATTGTTTAATTATATGAGGCAAATACATTATAATAACAAAGTGGTCATTTTCTTTGGACAAAACTTTAGGATGTGGAGCGACATATTGTTTGAAAACTAACTATTAATAATTAGTTTATAGAAAATTCTAAAAAAAATGTTACAAATATATTGAATATCTAACATGACAAGTGAAAACGTGGTGCCATTTTAAACTCTAATTAATAGAAGTTATAGAGCTTTTTTTTTCCACACAATTGTTTGTCCTTAATCCATTTTCTAAGAAGATAATACATATTTGAGAAAACTGTGAAATAGAAGTAAATAGTAAATTGGAAAGCTGTGGAAATAGGTCACTGTACTAATTCATGTTGAAAAGTTGAATTCATGACATTTGTTTGAAATTTTTTTTTAACAAATCTCATTTATCTATAGTTCTGTGGCTTTTCAACCTTGAGTGTAAAATTCACTTAAACATGAAGTGGTCACATATATATTCCATAGTAGGAGAAGAAAATAACTCAATGAAACCATGCCAGGTGACTTGCCGCTAAGATTCAAAATCACTTATTCATGCAATATATTATAAAGGAGATTTTGTATTGTACTTTTCTAAGAGCTCATCTACAGCTTGGTCGTGGCCATATTTTATTAGTACTCTAGATTCAACTTGGTTTCTGAATATAAAATATTTTTTAGGTCATTTTTACATTCAGATTCAACATAATTGTGAGACATGACAAATGCCATTGTGTTTCCAAATATACAAATAATTTCACTAATAAAGTTAATTGATCATTGGTATTTTAGTCCATTGTTACAATGATGGAGTTTAAAAATAAAAAAACAACTATTAGAAAAAATTGAAGATATAATAAATTTTGAAAATATTTAATGAATAGCTATTATTATGTTTATTTATATGATTATAAAAAATATACATATAACTAAAGTTTATAAATGCTATTTGTGTAATTAGTAGATATGAAATAAATACAAGTTTAAAAGATTTTTTAAATTAATAGATGTCAAATGAATATGAATTTACAAGAAACAATTTGATCTAAATTTTTAATAATTTTTTTATTAAAGTAGTGGTCATGGCCATATTTTATCAGTACTATGGATTCAAATTGGTTTCTGAATATAAAATATTTTATAGGTCATTTTTACATTCAGATTCAACATAATTGTGAGACATGACAAATGCCACTGTGTTTCCAAATATAAAAATAATTTCACTAATGAAGTTAATTGATCATTGGTATTTTAGTCCATTGTTACAATGATAGAGTTTAAAAACAAATAAATAAATATTAGCAAAAAATTGAAGATATAATAAATTTTGAAAATATTTAATGAATAACTATTATTATGTTTATTCATATGATTATAAAAATATGCATATAACTAAAGTTTATAAATGCTATTTGTTTAATTAGTAGATATGAAATAAATACAAGTTTAGAAGAATTTTTAAATTAATAGATGTCAAATGAATAGGAGTTTACAAGAAACAATTTGATTAAAATATTTAATAAAATCCAAACAAGATTTAGAGATAGATCTTGATTTTTTATTAAAGTAGAATAAGATTCTTCTTATTTGGAATTCTTTAAGAATTTATTAAACAATATTATTGCACATATTATTTATATATATTCTTTAAGTA
>MU226807.1:990282-1004056 GCA_018584345.1 Thuja plicata
TATATATATAAAGTTTATAAAAGCTATTTATTTTGTTAATAGATATGAAATGAATAGAAGTTTTTAAAAAAATATTTAATTTAAAGATAAGAAATGAATAGGAGTTTAGACACCCATTCCCAACATCACACACCAGCATCACACGCCAGCTATAATGCGCCGACAATCCCTGGAATGCGTAGTTTGCAACGTAGTCGAGTAGAATTCCCAGATTAATGAAGATTTTGGGAAAGTAGGTGAGTGTTCCATGGGTTGAGGCAGGAGCCACCTCAGCCGTGTAGACGGGAGCAATGACGAGCACATAGCCGACTCCCATGCCGGCCACCAATCTGCCCACCATCAATGATGAGCACATAGCCAACTCCCATGCCGGCCACCAATCTGCCCACCATCATGGATTGTCTCATTCATCTTTCGGGTCAACCAAATGGTCCAAACTATCTTCCGAATACACAAAACTAGAATTTCAAAACCTTATTTTGAGATAATAAGGTTTTGAGTCAAATTCTAATTTCTCAACCAAACAGGGCCTATTGGAACATAAATTGAAAAAAACGGAAAGGAATCAATTTGGTCAGAAAAGTTTTTGTAAGGAGGTGTTAGCTGGTTAATATATTTGTTTGGTATAATTTTTTATTTTTCTTGCTGTAGTACGTTGTACATAACTGCAATACAATCAATTACCAAAAGCTTTGTTTTGAAGCAAGTAATCTCATTGGTCAAAATCCTTGATTTCCATCAAGAATATATGTACAAGTTCTCCTTAACCAAGAAGAAAAGCTCAAAAGCATGCTTGATAGTCACTACACCAAAGGCTCAGACTCCTTTCATTTCAATGATGACGGGATGACGTATATTCCGTAAGAAGATTTATTTGTGAAATTTCCTTTTATTATGTAAAGCTTCACTTATGCTTTCAAATCAAACACCTATGAGCATATCCCTTACACCTCCTTTGAATGCAAGTACTAATTTAAATTCAATTAACATTAAATCCCACATCTATTCATTTAAGATAAGTGGTTCTCTCTCTACACTTCAAATACTAGGGTTTTCTTGAACAAGAACTCTTAAATTTTTTACCATCGTTTAAGATAAGTGGTTCCCTCTCTCTACACTTCAAATACTAGGGTTTTCTTGAACAAGAACTCTTAAATTTTTTACCATCGTCCACACAAGCTTGTGTCATACCTTTGATTCCCTCAATTAGTACCTATAGATTGGTAGACGTACCCCCAACAGATTTGCAAGGTTAGTGTGACAACTTTCTGTTAGATATGTCCACCTCGTGAGGATGCAAGGTCACCGCCCTCAGAAAACTCAAAGACGCTTCAAAACAGAATCGAACTTAATAAGCATGGCCCACCTGAGAAAATTGCAAAAAATTGTAGCTTTAGAAGCAGACCAATATCTATAATCTTGATTTGTCAAACACTGGGTTTGCAGAAAATATCGGTGGTTTGTTTACATCAACGTACAGAATTCAGGTTTTGACGGCCGAAGATAAGGTAACGAGTTCTAATCTGGACGGTCAAGAATTCTTTTCTAACATTCAAGAAAACATGAAATTAATGGAGATGCTAAAATGTTGAGACGCGTCTGATGGACTGGCATATTTGACAGATATGAGTTCAATGTGACTGCTTACAGATCATACATTGCTATCAGCCAGACATACTCGTGGAAAATATTAGTACTTTTCTTAGTAGTTTGTTTGTCATCTGCATTACAGTACATAAATTAAACAGTTCAGTTGCTGTATTGTACAACAAATTCAAAAAGGTGTGAAAAAATATGTTTCTCTACATCATTCCAACCGTAGTTATCCTCCCCTTATTTACTGTTGAAAGCTTTTCTCATAATGGGAGCAACGTCTATTCATCGATGTGGTCGTGCAAAGCTTTTGAAATTATACTGTGAGAACAAAATTTTCCATGTCCATATTGTCAATATCTCTCTCTTTTTTTTTTTCACTCTCCACTCCTCCACATTCCTTATAGGGCCCGTTTGGGTGCTGGAATACCAAATGCTAGATATGGTCAATTCTGGAAGATACATATCTTAGAAATGATTTCCGGAATATGGGCTAGACCAGTTTGGTTCACCCGAAAGATGACTGAGAAGATGCATAAATAATTTTAATTATTTATTTCTTAATCTTTTTGAATACGGTGTATATATGTGTATATATACACACATACATGTGTGAATATATACACACACACATGTGTGTATACATACACAAATACATGTGTGAATATATACACACATGTGTATGTATATATACACACATACACACATATATGTATATAGTAATATACACACACATACACATGTGTGTCTACACACACATACACACATATACACACATTTGTGTATATATACATATTTACACATATATACATATACACACATTTGTGTATATATGCATATTCACACATATACACATATACACATACACACATAAACATATACACACATTTATGTATATATACATATTTACACATATACACATATACACACATTTGTGTATATATACATATTTACACATATACACATATTTGTATATATACATATTTATGCATATACACACATATTTGTGTATATATGCATATTTACACATATACACATAAACACCCATATTTGTGTATATATACATATTTACATATATACACATATACATATATACACACATTTGTGTATATATACAGATTTACACATACACATATACACACATATACACATATACACACATACACATACACACATATATACACATATACACACATGTGTGTATATATACACATATACACATAGATACACATTAGTGTATATATACACATATATGCACATATACACACATACACACATTTACACATCTATCATGTCATGGATCTGACGAGATATTAAATTTTCTTTTGTAAAAATTGGATTTGTAATTGAAATTCTAATTCCACCTATTTATGTGGAAGATTGATATGCCCATTTTGGAGCAAAACCAGAATTTCGTAATTCCAATTTCATTTTTATTCATGGACCCAAACATGGAATTTGGCATTATCTGGAATTAGATAATGCCAAATCCAGTCTAATCCCAGCCCCCAAATGGGCCCATGCGAGTATATTTATTTGCGATCTACCACACATCATCAACCAACATAACCATATTTTATTCTTCTATGTTTTGTTGCTCCTCATCTACCAATTTTTTAAGTCCTTCAAAGGACATTCTCCTAGTATAACATTTTTCCCCTCCTTAGTAACCTTAACTACAACATACCTTCTTCTTCCATATAATTTGAAAGAAATGTTTTAGATACAATTTTATTCTTCTCTTTTTATACATCTTCTTACATGAGGATCACTTGTTTTATTGGTATCCAACCAATAGGAAACCCTACTTCATCATCTTCTCTTGTTCCACCTTCTTCTCTACCCACACATAAATAATTTTGAAAAATTATAGAGCTTTACATCTCCCATGATATTTCCTCTTCTTCTAACTCATCTCAATTCTCCTTTCCTTTCAACTTCCTAACTAATAAAACATTTCAAAATGCATGTTATCAATATTTTCCCAACTCTTCTTAGAATATCTTTATCTCCTCTTCTGAAATATTTTCTTTATAGCTCTTCTAAGGTTATCCAAATCTTCTCTTCTTTCAAATTCCTAACTTATAAAATATTTCAAAATGAATGTTATCAATATTTTTCCAACTCTTCCTAGAATATCTTTATCTCTTCTGATAGAATTTGTTTTATAGCCCTTCTAAGGTTATCCAAATAGACCATAGAATCACATCATAGATATATTCTAGTACTTTAGATGGGACAAGAAAACACTTGGTATATGGATGCATGACAAGAATCGTGATAACTATGATTGAAACTTGTAGAATAGTTAGTACCAATTATCTTTTATAAGGTTACAGGTGTGCTTTATGATTACTGTTTGTTACACTTTTCATAAATGTTAGTTTATTTGTATGCATGTGCACTACTATTTAGAAATGAGTATCACTTAAGGTGAGTGTTGACATTGTATTTTATATGTTACTTTCTTATGTTCGTGTTTCTTATGTTGCACTTATTATTTATTCTTATATCATGCATGTTCATCCTTAATATATATGTTTGCATTATATTTAGTTTTTAATTGATATGTTTTCTTGTCTATCTAGTTTATAAAATGATTCTATGGTGGATGTATATTAAAATGTCTGTTGTAAATGTTTTATTAAGATTTTTGAGGTATGGTAATTTAAAACCACATACTACTAGGGAGGAGTGTGTGATAGGCCATTTTAAATTACCCTTTATTTTTATACTCATTTATTAGGGGGAAAGTTTAATAGGGCCAATTGATCGACAACATTGATGAAAATTAGATATGCTCTATTTATTTTGATATACCATGACAACAACTTCAACCTTCTTGAAATTTAGCATAGAAAATAATAGTGCCAGTAGATAAGAGTGTTGAAAATTCTATTACAAATAAACCCTTTGATGTTATACTTATTAAGTAGAGAATATAATATGAGTAACTGATCTATAACATCATTGACAATTCAAATGAAATTGATAAGATATGAATCTATTATACTAATCTACACACAAATAAGAGAGTGAAGTTTTAAATGGATATCATTTCTTTAGTCTATGTTGCCAAGCATTAACATCTTTCACGATTATGAGTGAGTTGTGTATTAGATAGCTTCAAGAACAATTGACAAGGTATAATAGAGCATGCTAGAGTCATCTACATGAGTGGAAGGTAATGATGATAATATGCATTCATCAAGATAAGCATCCTTATAAGATGAGTTATTTACAAGATATACTTAATTAATTAAGCATAAGCCTCTCTTTAGAATGTAACTAAGGCATTTTACCTTTGCTAAGTGTCACTTGTGTCCTAATTACAATTTACTTAAACTTACTTCTACGGATTTGCATAGGAGTACTTTGAGAATTTCTACGTTACGTAGACTTATCATGCTATTATTTTATCATATCCACTTATAGTGGATAGGCTTTTACACCTTAGGTGGATGATCCACCTTTTGCTGTCTTATCACTTTATGAGGCCTTTGTTGCACATACTTTATTGCACATTGGAAGATGATCCACCTCTGGTGGACATGTGATTCCTACTTGGGTGGGTGATAAGTTTTCCCTTGATTATCATGTTATGATATAATGACACTTGTCATTGTCACATTCAATCCCTTGTACTCACCTTGGCTATATAGGCAAGGAATCTCTTATGTATTATCATCTATTGTATCTACTGTATTGCATTCTTGGTGAGAGTAAAAATTATTGTTGTCATATTCATTCTCTCTTTCTATCGTTCTTTGCATTGCCTCTAGGTCTTGGGTGGCTACCTTCATAGCCAAATTTTACACAATCCAAGGCTATGAGAACATATGTAAAACTAATTTGGCAAATTAGTAGTTTTTGTGCTCTACACTTTTAATCTATATAATTATAATATAAAATTACTTGATGTTCCTAGATTAATTTATTCATAGTTAGATAGATTTTTTATGATAACAACAATGTACTTTGGAAAGCTAAAGATATGGTCTGTATACTTTAACATCCCCCTCTCCCCCCCATACCTGCCTAACTTGAAGAATTAGATTCACCCTTGCTAATAGTGTCTCCTAAACTTGAGTTAGGTTTTGTAAAGCAACATACTATTTTCCTACCATGTTTTTGATTAAGGTAACAATAGGTCTTGAAGTGGCCCCGAAACCCTTTATTACAAAGCACCAGAAAGATAGACATGAAAGGACCAAAACAACAACGAGTTGTCAAACATGACAGAAAACCAAAAATGGAAAAACCCTAGATTAAACTCTAGAGAACATTACAAAATGACAAAACAATGAACGATTAAATGCTTCTAGCAAAAAAGAGACAAAAAACTTCCAGCAGCCAAAACATTCTAGCACAAAAACTAATCAGCATCCATCTGATCTTCCAGCATCTGTACTTCAACCATCTACAGTTCCATGGTCTGGATCGATTCCCGCAACTTAGTGATATCTTTGATTTGAACTTCGGCTTTCTTTTTGGTGCTGGATCGGGTCCTAGTACTTGGTCCCGAAATATGAATTTCCTGAGAGCCTTCATCCTCCTGCTTAGCTTTATCATTGCAGTTACCTTCCAGAAGGGTGTACAATGCTTCCAGGTTGTCCACAGAATATTTCATACCCATTTTGCTGATAGTAGTAAGTTTTTTGAGAAGAACATTGTTGTTATCAACCTTGTCAGTTATCTTTTTGATACTGTTATCAACCATGGTGCTAATCCTATTTAATCCTATTTTGTGAGGAGTTATATTAATCCTATTAAAGAATGCCTGAGAAGAGTGTTTATATAGACTCCAAACCCTTAAACCCTAAAGTAATAGAAAAATGAAAACCCTTTGACAATATTAGTGATATTGAAAACCCATAAACATTGAAGTTGTAACCCTTAAACCCTAACATTGGAAATGAAAGTGGAAACCCTTAACAATAAAATTGAAACCCTATAATAGATAAATTAAAATGAAAGTGGAAACTATTAATAGTAAAATTGAAAATGTTGTATATTCAATTGCAAACCATTGAATTTATGAACCCTGAAATAAGTCGAATAAGAATAACTGTTTAATGTAAAGCCTTAAACAATTATAATTATACGAATAAGCAAAATACAAACAACAATGCTTGAGAAGATGTAAAATATCAAATTTGTAAGACTATGAACATGTTAGTGAAGCTAGAACACAGGAGTACGATTTCCTTTTTGGAGCTTATAAGTGTTTATAAACACAGTAAGTTGTGTTCAGAAACGCAAACACTAAAAAAAATTGCAACAAGCATCAAAGACAATAACAGTAGAGGTTATAGTTAGACAAAAAAGAATGCAGAAAACCAGATTTGAATGCCCCAAAAGGTCTTCGGTAGCCATAGTGCGAGAAAACTTCAATTGTAACTCCTCCCAACGGTCACCACGAAGGGTTACCATGCAATGCTAAAAAATTGTATATCCGATATCAGTAGAATCCATACCTGCAAAACGAGCAATGGAGGAAGTAAACCCATAAACAATGGTAAGAATTCAATACAAAAAAACCAGTAAACAAGAAACAATACCAAGAAAAACCTAGTGTATTACTTGCAAAAACGATGGTGTAGGTTGTGAAGAGAAGAGCATGTTGTCATCGGGTCTTGAAGTTGAAGAGTCCCCTACTCACCACGTTCTAGTCGCAAAAATGTCGAAGACTCCAAAATGGGCGGGATAGAAAGAAATGTGACATGGCTCGGTCTGAGAGGGAGTTAGACATATTGAATGGAGTTGTGTTCGCGTCCCCATAGCTTATTGTAAGGTGAGGTGACATGTAGTAAATGTCACTGCATATTGCAGCATAAGGTGGATGCAGGAAGTAATGAGAGTAAGGGTGGTGGATTGGGTGGTCATGTGGTGGAATGTCACATGGCCACCCTGTCTAGTTTGGATGGTAAACACTTGTTTGTGGTGTGGACCCGCGCACGTCCCAGTAGATGCACTGAAATGCCATGACGAAGAAACCTTAGACAAATGAGAGTGAGACACGTGACAAATCGGTGAGTCATGGACACGAATTTTGATTTGAGGTTGCCAACTCAGCAATCTTGATAGCTGATTAAAAAAATGGGTCGTGGGTCCACATGGCGACCCACATATACCCCGAAATTAAGATGCGCACATTCTAGCTCTTCTCCCCTATAGATTGGTAGACGTACCCATCAGATTTGCAAGGTCAGTGTGACAACTTCTGTTAGATATGTCTACCTCGTGAGGGTGCAAGGTCACCGGGCTCAGAAAACTCAAAGAAGCGTCAAAACAGAATCGAATTAATAAACATGGCCCACCTGAGAAGCTTTAGAAGCAGACCACAATCTATAATCTTGATTCGACAAACACTGGTTTTGCAGAAAATAGCTGTGGTTTGTTTACATTACGGACAGATTTCAGGCTTTCATGGCTACAGTTGTTACATGAGATTAACTCGTTTATGCAACGCTTCGTTTTGACAGCAGAAGAGAAGGTAAGGGGCTCTAATCTGGACGGTAAGAATTCTTTTCTAACATTTAAGAAAACATGAAATAATGGAGATGCCAAAATGTTGAGAGGCGTCTGATGGACTGACACATTTGACAGAAATGAGTTCAATGTGACTGCTTACAGATCACGCATTGCTATCAGCCAGACACACTAGTGGAAAATATTAGTACTTTCTTATTAGTTTGCTTGTCATCTGCATTACAATACAATAAATTAAACAGTTCAGTTCCTGTATTGTACAGCAAATTCAAAACGTGTGAAAAAACATGTTTTCCTTACATCATTCCAACCGTAGTTGTCCTCCCCTTCTTTACTGTTGAAAGTTTTTCTCATCATGTGAGCAACGTCAATTCATCGATGTGGCCGTGTAAAGCCTTTTCTACTGTGGAAGCAGCATTAGGGATCATTGATGTAGCTCTTGCAAAGCTTATCTTAGTGTTGGTCCTGCTCCCCTTCTACATAGTTTATCTCATATCACTGACTTACATATTGCAGATGTTTTTCCTCTATCAGTTTAATTACCGTAGTTTGAATTTTACACCCATTGTAAAGCTTTTCCTTCCGTCCGAATGCATCACATTTCCATGCAAAGCTGTTACCATTTGGAGGACTAAATTATGTGTATGTTTTTATATCTATATTTTGAATCATATTCATCATCAGAAAATTAGAATTTTATAATGCGTAAAAAACCTTTCTTATTATGGAAATACATCACCACATCACCTGCAGTTGCAAAGCTCTCACAGAGAGAACACATCAATAATATCTTTAAAAAACTTTTCTCACAATGGGAATCCATTTACTTATAATTAATGACTCCATTGTAAAGCTTTTCTCACTATAGAAATGCATCTACATGTCATTGATGTACTTGTCACAAAGCTTCTTCCACAATTAGATCATCTATAGTATCTATTGCAAAGCTTCGCCTAATATAAGAATGTATCTAAAATATTTTTTGTTACAAAACTTTTACTACTATGTGAACGCTTCTACAAATCATTGATATGCTTATTGCAAGACTTTACTACTATGACAACACATCTAATCATTGATGTGCCTATTGCAAGCCTTTTCTCACCGTGGAAATGTATTTACATTATCTATTGCAAAGATTTTCCTACTATAAAAATGCATCTACAAATTGTTGATTTACTCATTGCAAAACTTTCACCATAATAGGAATGCATGTACGATACCCATCACAAAGCTTTTTTTACCATGGGAATGCAGATATGAATGTTGTAACAGGTTTTTCTACTATGGCAGTGGCCCTAGACCATAAGAAATGAATTGTTTGAAAATCTACCATTTTAACTCTTAATATCATGAGATAAGACAATGAAGAACGATCAATCTACCCCCAGTGTCCTTTCTATATCTATTTTTGATGGGTGGATATAGGGCCTAAATTTGATGATCATGTGATCATGTTTAACTATTTTTATTAAAGTTAATTTTTTAAGGTCATTCGATCACATCACATGAATGATTTTAAGTAGACAATATTTTTTTATATAAGATTATCCTTTTACACTCATACATATGTGCATGTGTAGACACACATACACTTCCACCTACATATATTCAAAATAAAAATTGCTTTAATATTTGAAAAGTAGCATTATTTATAGATAAAATTTTATAAAAAAATTGTATGGAAAACAAGATCAAATACAAAATTTAGATCTTCAGTGGGTGTACAAACTATCTATTCATTCAAGCCATACCATGTGCCCCAAAACCAAACTACTAGCATCAACTCTAGTTTTTTTTAGTTTGCATTTAGTTCCTAGTTTGTCTAGTTTATTTTATACAATTCATAGGAATTCTTGCACATGTATGCCAATATTCACTATCTAATTAAGATACTCAATACTTCTAATATGCCTCTTCCAAAATTATATAGAAATATTATCATCCTCCTCTACCAACTTTTTCCATTTGTTCTCTTCTCCTTTTTAGATATGTGTCCATCATATCCCAACTACCTCCTCAAAGAGATTCTCCTATCTCTTTCTCTCATAAAATATAATCCACAACTACTTGATCTCCTCCTCCAAACTCTTTTTTATTCTCGCGTTTTCAATTGTTATTGCATCTACATACAAACCAGCAAAAAATATAATATGGAAACAAAATTTTCCATATCCATATTGTCAATATCTTCTTATTTTCCACTCTTCACTCTTCCACATTCCTTTACATCTTTCATGCAAGTATATTTATTTGCAATCTACTACACTTCATCAGCCAACATAACTATATTTTATTCTTCTATCTTTTGTTACTTGTCATCTACCGATTGTTTAAGTCCTCCAAAGGACATTCCACTACAATAACTGTTACCCTAAATTTTACACACGCAATATGAAAATCATAAACAATAAAAAATTACATGAAGGTACACCTCTTTAACATTTCTATTCAGTAATGAAGATAAAATATATTGCCATTACATTCATATTATCAGATTAAATTATACTCTAAGTATTGATCACATTCAGATTTTCAAATTCATAATTGATCATTATATTGTGCATTCAAACTGAATGTAATAAGCATGTGTTTCTTCCATATTACATCTTTCATATTGAAACTTAGAAGTAATTAAAGAAAACAAAGCATGATAGAAGCATGGGTAGGGGTCAATGCATTGCCTTCTAAAAGTTGACTTTGTGATATGGGAGTTGGTTGTCTGAACTTTGTCCAATCTTCATGTCTGAACTTTGTCCAAGTCCTCCAATCCTATTATGCATTTTAGGTCTAGGGTCCTGTCTTGCATCATGGAAAAAGAAAAGTGTTAGATCCAGATTGGATCTAAGCAATGCATGGAAACCAAAACAACATACAACAATCAAACTTTCAGAACTGTAAATCTACAATTAACATCAATACAATGGAAAAGTATGCATCTACATCAACTGAATAACAGTATCAAAGGGACATAACTCCATGAAACCTTTTACTGTATATGGTTATCATTCTGCATTATTTGAGAGTTGCTATTTGTAAAACCAAAAATTTGACTTAAAAGGGACTTAGTTCCTATAGCTGAGAAACCTTTTTCAGAAACATCAACATGTTAAGATGCTAAACGCAACCAATCAACTAACATTCATGCATGGATATCATTATACATGGCACTCACACATAAACATTGATTGGTTAATTATGTCCACTAACCTAACATGTTGATTTGATGGTGTGTGCAAGAAAAATGAACATAAGTGTATTCAAATGCAAAACGAAGCATGATCTATGAATTCACTAGTTGCAGATGATAAAGAAAAATGTAGTGAGTGTCACGAGCCTGTGCTCGAACCTCACAAGATGCATTATTAAAGGTGCAAGAATGCTAAGAGTTCACAAGCTCAAAAATGCAAAGATGCATAAGAAAAGATGCGGTTCATAAAGGTTGATACAAGATGCAAGTATGCTGTTACAAGTTTTGAATTGTAAATTAAT
This sequence comes from Thuja plicata, assembly GCA_018584345.1. Classification (NCBI taxonomy): domain Eukaryota; kingdom Viridiplantae; phylum Streptophyta; class Pinopsida; order Cupressales; family Cupressaceae; genus Thuja; species Thuja plicata. The sequence goes on from MU226807.1 coordinate 1,001,860, forward strand.
ATAAAATATGCAGAGTATAGTGATGATAAAGAAAAGATGCATATGTTATAAAAGATGGATGTTCCAAATTGAAATGGATGATCAATTGCAAAGAACATAGTGCTACAAAGAAGGGGATGAGTTACTACTTGCAATAATAAGGTAACACTGTATTCTATTACTGCACAAGTAAAGATTAAATGTAATGCTGTTTTGAAATGGAATGAATATGCATATCAAGATTATCAAATAATAGTGCATAAGGATAGGTCAAAGGAAAAAATAATGCATATTTAAAAGAAGTGGAATAATAGTAATACTGTTATAAAGTGTCAAACCCATGCATACAGAAGAGCCAATTGTATTGTATCAAACTGAGAAAATGCATGTACATAGTTCTTACATTGTTGATATTAGAACAAGAGTTCATCCTAAGTGCTTTTTTGAACATTGCTATCTTTGAAGGAGAGAAGACAACAAAAGAGTGTGTTCTTAAAGGGAAAAATTTGTGATACTATTATTGATCAAGAATGGAAGGTAATAATAGTGTTATGATGCATGCTCAAGAGACAAATGACATATTCTAGGATGTTCAAGCAAACAATAAATTACAATATTGTTATTCATGTTTAAAACACAGCGGAGGTATGCAAGAATGAAGAGTGAGTAACAGTGTCACTTTGTTATTATCAAGTGCCTGTTCAAGAGTGGATAATAAATGAAAAAGAAAAATGCATATTCAAGTGAACAATGTTATTGTCTAATGATGTTGGATAGATGTTCAAATGACAAAATGTAGTGCCTAATTAAGAATGGAAGTGTTTGTTCAAGGAGGTGCCTATTCAAAGAGAAATCAAGTAAACAGTGTATATGTAGATATGGAAATGAAATATCAGAACTGTTCAAATAAGGGAAAATATGCGTGTTCAAGGTATCAAGCTCTATTTCACAATGTTGTACATGAGTGTCACGAGCCCGTGCTTGAATGCCATGTATTAATTTCTTACTGGAGTCACAATAAAAGAGTGATACACTAGTTATTATCATGTTGCAAGGTGAAGAATAATGACAATGAATGAATACAAAAAATATTTTGAGCAATATCGAGCCCACTGAAAAGTCACAACCCTAATGCTTGCCATTTTTTTGCAAAAGAGATAACAACAGAATGTAAAAACTTTTGACATTATACATAACAACAATAACATCAAGCTCTCTATCTCTATAAGGGTATTGATTCAAACATGATAATCATTGTCGACAGTGAACAAGATGACAATGTATAAATGCAAAACTGAAGATGACAAGAATGAAAACATCTAGCAAAGCGAACAAGAGATATTCATTATTAACTACATATATCAACATTCACAAGCTCACACCTCCAAATTGACAACATAAGCTATGTGGGTGTTCTAACAGAGAGTGCTCGAGAAAAGATGGGTAACAGTAACAAGATGTAATTATTTCTAAGAGTTAGCTCCAAGTGTGAGAAGTTTAAGATACAACAAAAGTTTGTCTAGTAGAGAGTATTCAAGAAAAGATGACTACAATAGAAAAGCATGGAGAATGAAGTCATTGCAATAATCATAAAGACCCAGATCATGAAAAACCCCAGAAGTTATTGCAAGAAAGATGGAGACCCATTAAAGCTAGAGCCCGCAAATGGAGTATTTTAAAGTACCTTATTTCAATAGCATGTTCAAAAGAAAAATTCAAGAATGTAAATGCAAGGAGAAGAAGAGATTAACTTATCTCTAAGATTATATGCTGAGAAGTAGTGATAAAGCCTGAGTTCATGCATAAAAAATGCCATACATTATGGCATGCAAAGACCCAAATCTTGTAAAGCCCCCGATGTAGGAGAGAGAGCCTGAGCTCTTTAAACCTCATTGGATTACCCACTTCCAGTTGGAGCCTAAGATCCATGATAAACTCATAGGTGCAGAAAGAGATTGAGTAAAGATGCAGAGAGAAGGCTACTTTTTAGCTTAACAATCACAGAGAGAAGCCCAAAGAACAAAAACTCAATTTCCACATCACAGTGTCGACTTCTAGATCAAAAATCTAAAACATAGAGAAACAATAGAGACCAAAGGATGTTAACATATTGTTCATTCGTGTTTAACTATGGATATATTATATATATATATATGTATATATATAATATTATTAATAATTGTTAATATATATATTTCTCTGATAAATATATATTGGA
>MU226807.1:1012522-1023295 GCA_018584345.1 Thuja plicata
ACTATTCATTATAGATTCTATATATAAATACAAATATATTTTTGTAGAATCAATCAATCACCAAGGCAATTGCATTCTACTACATATTATTTTATACATTATCTTCAGATCTACATTTCTTAACAAAGGAAATGCCACAATCCCAGCATGGAGGTGCCATAAAATTAGGGTTTCAAAACCCTATCATCTTCCTCAAAAGTAGAAATCCAAAATGAAATGCAAAAAACAATGCATATGCCAAGTTTTGGTAGATTTAAAGTCCGCTATTAGAGAGCAGTAAATGCGATAGACCTTCCCAATGCTAAGCCAACAAAGCTATGTCATGATGGAGAGATATTTCTTTGCATAGACTTTGGTCATGTTGACCTTATTAATAATATTTATGTTTAGGCATGGTTAGGGTATATGTGATGAGGGTTAGGTTTTCATATATGTTGTGGGGGTTAGGTCATATATGTATTGTTGGTTTTTGATGTAATTTATATATGTTGGCACTATTTTTTATAAAGAGATGTATACTTTTTAAAAAAAAATATCAACATTAGGGGCTAGATTTAGGGCATGTATTATGCCTTAGATTTAGGGTTTTTTCTGATTTGGAGGACTTTTGGAGGGGTTTAGATTTTTGAATTTATCCATGAGGGAGTATATATCTAAGCTTCCTTCTCATTTTTAGGGGTTTAGAATTTAGGGAAAAGGTGGCTTAGTGAGATTTTTGTTCCTTTGTACCTTTTTCATGCATTTTGTAGCCATCGGTTCATGTTTTATACAAATTGTGTTCAAGTGAATGCACATATTCCTTGGCATATTTTGTACTTTCTTATGTAACCATTTTGTAGATTTTGAAAATAATAAAGCTAGTCCCCATCAATCATATATCCTTTCTGAGTTCTGTTACCAGTCCTTTCAATTTTTCTGCATTTTAGTGTAATGTGTTTGCAACTTAGATTAGAGAATTGATTCAATTCCTATTCTATTTTGTCGAGTATAACCTTTTGTAGAATCTGTATGTTTGTTTGGTAGGATTGTTACTATTTGTGGTAGAAACCCTAATAGTGAGTTTTAGATTAGCCTATACGTTGAGCAGTGAATGTTACTATAGATCTCGGTATTATATGTCTTGGATGCTAGCTTAAAGTTATGATAAGTTTGATTCAAATTTTGGTGTATTATCTTTCAATTTATTTATTCAATTTTTAGTTATTTTTCCCTTTTCCCAAAATAGAAAATCAGTCATAGGTGATATCTCAAATCTAATAGGAACCGACCTAAAATCCAAAGATTCCTTCTTAATCAAAGTCCACCCACAACTCAAGAAGGTTTCCATTGTTACCATGAGATAATAGTATTCCCTAATGCCTAAGTTAGGGTGATATTTCAAGGCCTTAACAGTTTTTGGCACGTCCGATGTGACTCCTTGTGATACATGAACATAATCCAAACAAGGATTGTAAAACAGTTTGAGTATTTATAGCTATCATATACTAGGAGAGGAAGATCTTTGCAGAGAGAGCCTAGAGTTCCAAAAGAGCTCTCCTTTCAACCTTTAGTAAGGGGTAGAAAACCAAGAATACCAAGAAAAAGAAGGTCTGAAAGAAGTTCAGCTCCTCCCACCTACTACACTAATTTTCCATATTTAGATCAAGAATCTTCAGAAAGTCCTCTAACACTTCAAATTCAAGTTGTTCTTGAACAAACAACAGGAGAAGAGAAGCCAACACCTTCAATTTATTCTACAACACCACCAAGGATGGCTACAAGGTTGCCATTTGTGCCCTTTGATTAGGGAAACCCTTTAAGGATTGTCAATCACAACAAAATTCCATTGGCAGCCTTGAAAGGGTTACCATCTTTCACGAAGAAGAAAAAACATCTATTGAGAATATTAGAGATGTCACATCTCTTTGCAATGTTCATCACGTCATGGAGGAGGACGTAGCTTGTAAGCTATTAGTTGCATCATTGAAGGGAAAATCATTGGAATGGTTCTAAACTCTCTGATTTGGATCAATTTCTTCATGAGATGCACTAGGTGAGGAATTGTCAAAATGTTTTGAACATAAATTTGATAATCTTTCTTTGGTAGAACAACTAACTACTATCAAAAGGGCTCCACGGGAGAGATGAGTGATTTCAATCTCCGCTTTCAAAAGACATGAAATAGGATTCCTGCCACGGTGAGACCCTCTACTGAATATGCATTTTTATACTTCCGTAAGAGTCTAAATAGTGACATTTTAGTTATGATCTAATCTATGGGGGAAATTCTTTACCTCAAGCTTTTGATATTGCAATAAGGGCAGAGAATAGTCTTATTCAGGCAGTGAAGATAGCTCCTAGGCCACTTATGCCTTTCTTTCCTAGCATCCAGTCCAATATGCCATTGATTACCCCACCTCTTGCACCTTTTCCAACTCCAAAAAATCAAGAAATGACGCCTGTTGCCCCTTCTAATGAGCTCCAAAGCATAAAAGATAGCCAAAAAAAATTGAAAGTTTATTGCAAACCTTTGGAAATGAGTTGGTAAACCTTAAAAGGAAGCAAGCTCAAGGAAACCCAATATCCCATACACAGAATCAATTTGCTAGTTTCTCATCACAGCAACCTAACTAGCCCACTTACCAAGGTTATAAGTAGTAGTACCAAGGAAATAGCAATACAAATAGGCCAGGGATAACTTTAAGAAACCCCCCTCTAGAAAAATATATAAAATCTTGGCGAATCTTTCATTTTACTTTTTAAAAAATTAATTCCTATTGGCGAATCTCTCAATTTTTTGGGAAAACAAATTATTTATATTGGCGAATATTTTTTAATCACAAATTTTTTGTAGAAAATATTGGCGAATCTCAAGCAATAACCAAAATTTCATTAATGACCATGGAAAATAATTACATTTAAAGAAAAAAGAGTTATTATAGAAAATTGTTAGGCTAACTATGAAAATATTTGATTTATCAACAATCCAAAGGAAATATTATCCCCGATAAGCGTTACAAATAAGATAGTAACATTTTTGCCTCATGGAATATAATGAAGATCACTAGATTATATTTTAAATCAATAATGACAACTAATATTGGAGACACAACCCTACTATAACTAAAAATTATGATACATTATTGGTGAATTAATTTAGATTTCTATAATAACTGATAAAATTTAGGCGAATTGAATCTAACCATCTATAAAATATTAGGCGAATATTTGAGTTCAAATTTTTAATAAAATAAATTATTTGGTGATTTAAATATTTCTAAAATAAAATTTTGTAAAAGTTTGGTGATTTAGGTCGCCTTAAATCTTGAATTATTAGCCAAATTTGGATTCTCAAATTTCAAAAATTAGCCAATTGGTGAATATTAGCCACTAAAAAAATCACTGAAATAGGCAGAATTGGAATCAGAGGCCTTATAGACCTTATAATCCTGCACCTCTTAATGTTGTTAGGGACATTGTTCCTAACCAAAATAACCTTGCTGCTGAGTATGAGTGGTGTTATCCTTTTGGGCAGCCCCACAATGAGTCAAAGTGCACTAATGGAGTGCTTAATCAAGCTCTCATGGTTCAAAGTGTGATTGATTCGTAACAAGATGCATCCATTGATGAGACTCAACAACAACTGGATCTAGGTGCTTCGGACATTGCTTTTCACAATTGGAAAGAGGAAGGATTCTGTGGGGCAAGTAATGATTCACCTGTATTAGCAAACACTAGAGAAAAAAAGAGAGCTCTAGAATCAGAGCAATCGACAGCTAAGATTTCTTCTACAACTCAATCATCACCCATCCCTCGTATTTCTTTACTAAAAGAACACTCCTCTCTTGCAACCAAGGAGCAGCATCAGAAGCATGCCGTTTAGATCATTGGTAAATCTCCTAAAAAAGGTGCAGTTTTTTGTTCCTTTTAATATTGTTGACAATATGAAGAAGATGAATGTTTCTATTTCTATGTGGGATTCTTTATCCATTCCAGGATAGGCAGATTTACTTAAGGAAGAGCTGTCTAAAGGGACAACAAGTTCACAATAAGCCCTAAAACAACCTTCAAGGACTATTTTGGTCAAGTTAGGGGCTACAGATGTGCAAGGAACAACAGTAAAGGATGGTAAGAAAGTTACAAATGTTAAGCCACATCCTTTTTATGTGTCCTTGATAATTGGTAATAAGTTAGTTCATAACTGCATGGTTGATAATGGTGCAACCAGCACAGTAATGCCCAAGAAGATTGTAGATTTACTTGATTTGAAGTATGAACCTCTTGATAAAGAAATTATTCAATTAGATGGTTCATCAGTCCAAACTTTAGGTATTGTAAAAAATGCAAGTTTGACTTTGCATGCTTGCCCAAATTTCTCTATTCATCAAGATATCTATGTTATAGATCTGCCTCCTTATTTTCCCTATGTTTACCTAGAGATTTTACTGCAAAAATAGGAGGATATTTCTCATCTGATTGGTCTCACATGCTGTTTAGGACTAGATATGGTGCAAAAGTGACCATAAAATTAGAATTATTGACCAAAGATCACATAGAGCCATATATTCCAAGCCTTGTTAATGCTAGTTGTGTGATCATAGATGCTGATGATCTTAAAGATTATCCAAATTTTAATAATCAAATAGAAGGCATACCTGATATATTTTTGGATGAGTGGGCAACTAGAAATGCCTTTGGTAACCAAGATAGTGTTATTTATGATACTAGTTTTGGTAATTATATGATTGCTGAATCTAATCCTATTATGCCTAACTTGATAAAATCACATGATGCTGATTCAGAATAACCTAATCAGCTTTGGGACTTATATTTTGATGGATTTAGAAACAAGGATGGAGTTGGTGTAGGGGTTATGCTTGTGTCACCAGATGGTGACAAATACTATGTTGCATTTAGATTATCTTTTCCTTGTTATAACAATGTGGCTGAATATGAAGGTGTGATTCAGGGCTTAGAGTGGGCAAGAAAGAGAAATGTTAAGTATTTAAGGACATTTGGAGATAGTCAATTGGTGGTTAATCAGGTAAGAGGTTTGAATGTTGTTCAGAATGATCTCTTAAAATTGTACAAATCTAGAATATCAGATATTCTATTTGATTTTGATGCATTGAATCTGATTTCTGTACCTAGAAATAAAAACCAGCATGCTGATAAACTTGCTCCTATTGGTGCTCAAGTTACAATTTCTGAAAATAAAAGTGTAAATACTGATCAATCTCATATTTAGATTGTTGTTAGGCCATCTATTCTAGATAACAAAGTTAATTGACAAGTTTTCAATACTGACGAACATATATTAAGTTTTATGGCAGAAACTAATGGCTTTGTAGCTCTAAAAGACAACAAAGTAAAACAACAATTTGAGGATCAGATCATACAATTAAAGTCCAATAAGCTTCCTAAAGGACTAGTCAGTTTGGAGTCTATCTTCAACTCTGATGATCAGTTTAAGAAGAAAAAAACCAGCATGCTAATCAAGAAAGATCATTATGAGGAGCTAGAAATATTCAGAGATAAATTCTTAAAGGTTGGTAAAGTTAACTCCCCTCTTGAGATAAGGAGCTTCTTATTGATTTATTCAAAGAATTCAGTGATGTGTTTGCTTGGGATTCTTCTGATTTAAACTGGTCTAACCCTCAATTAACCCAACACACCATTGAATTAGAGCCCAATTCTAGGCCAATTAGGAAAAGACAAAGGCCAATAAACCTCAAATTAGAGCCCCTAATACTTAAAGAGATGAATAAACTGTTGGATAGTGGGATACTCTTCCCAATCAAGCATACATCTTAGGTTTCAAATCTAGTTCCAGTGAGGAAGAAGAATGGGGAGATTAGATTGTGTGTGGATTTTAGAGAGCTTAATAGGGCATCTCTTGAAGATAGACACCATCTTCCATCCATGGAACAAATATTAATTTATGTCTTTGGTTTTGAAAGGTTTTCCCTTCTAGATGGTTATTCTGGTTATAATCAAGTATTAGTGAAGGAAGAAGATCAGTTTAAAACAACGTTTACTACTAAATGGGGAACAATGACATACATAAGAATGCCATTTGGTTTATCAAATGCAGGAGCCACATTCCAAAAGGCTATGGACATGGCTTTTAAAAATCTGATGTGCAAATTTTGTTTTGGTTTATTTGGATGATGTTACTATTTATAGAAAAGTTGTGGATCAACATATAGGCCATATAAGGCAAGTGCTTCAAAGATGCAGAGATTTTGGAACCTCTCTCAATCCTAAAAAATCAATTTTTGTAGTCCATGAAGGTAAACTTTTAGGATACCAAGTTTCAAAAGAAGGTACAATAATAGATCTTGAAAGAATCCATGCAATTCTGGATTTAACATTGCCAAAACACAAAAAGGGGCTGCAAAGCTTTATTGGAAGAATTAATTTTGTAAGACACTTTATTCCAGACATTGCCAATTTATTAAAGCCCGTAACTGCAATGCTAAAGAAAAATGTACCTTTCAGCTAGACTAACAAAGGAAATTTAAGTTTTGATCAGATTAAACATTCTTTATCATCAGCTCCTACATTAGCTAATCCTGATTTTTATAAATATTTTATTTTATATGCTTATGGAAGCTATGATATGTTTTGAGCTATGTTAGTGCATAAAAATAGTGAAAATTTAGAGCAGCGAGTTGCATTTTTGAGCAAAGGAATGGATGACTATGAACAAAGGCACAATTTTTTTGAGAAACATGTACTTGTTGTTATCAAATATTTAAAGAAGTTTAAACATCTTGTTGCTAGAAATAAAGTTCATCTAATGGTTACACATCCTAGTATTAAAGAGTTTCTATTGAACACAGATGTGAATGAAAAGAGAGCAGGATGGATCACAAAATTTATGGAATATGATGTACATATTTATGTAACAAAGCTAGTTAGAGGCAAGGGTTTGTCTGCTCAAATGGAAAAAAAGGAGGAAGAAGCTGAAAATAACAATGAGGTTGTCTTGCTTTAAGACAATCCTATACTTAATGACCAACTAGTAGATTGGTTGGTTGATATGAGCAGATTTCAGCAAACTGGACAATGTCCAACTAATTTTGATAAGGCCAAAAGGCGGTATTTCAGATTGCAATCTGTTCCTTATGTCTTGATAAATGGTATGCTTTATAGAAAAGACTTTTCTTGAATATTGCTGAAATGCATTGACATTGCTAATCAAAGAAAATTTTTATTTGAATTTCATGATGGATCATGTGGAGGAAACTTCAATGCTAAGACTACAACTTGGAAAATATTGAGGGAAGGTTATTATTGGCCTAATCTATTTAAGGATGCCCATTCTTGGGAAAGAAGATGTAAAAAATGTTCTCTTTTTGCAGGAAAACAAAGGCTAGCAACATTTCCACTAAGGCCTACCATTGCTAAACAACCATTTATCAAGTAGGGAGTGGACTTCATAGGCCCCATTAACCCTAATTCTAGTGCAGGTCACAAATGGATCTTAACTGCTATAGACTAATTTACAAGATGGATCGAAGCTATAGCATTGAAGGAATCAATTGGATCTGTTGTTCTCAACTTCTATGAAGACATCATAACCAGGTTTAGAGTACCTCAATCAATTATTTTATATAATACATTAGCTTTTGTTGGTTCTAGAATAATAGAATGGGCTATTAAAGATGGGATTTATCTGAATACATCATCTAACTACTACCCTGAGGGTAATGGACTTGCCAAGTCTACTAACAAAAACCTAATAAGGATTATCAAAAGGACTCTACAGGAGAACAATAGGGATTGGCATTCAAAACTCAATGCAGCACTATGGTTGGACATAGTTACACCAAAATAGTTCACTGGAAGCTCACCCTATGTATTAGTTTATGGTAAGGAATCAAGGTTACTAATTTCTATTGAGTTTTGAGCTCTACAATTGGCTGATCAGATGATACTATTTGAAGAGGAAGATCCTCTTAAGTTGAGGTATGCTAAATTTTTACAACTACAAGAGAAAAGGAGCACAACCTTAAGGAATATTGAGCTAAGAAAGAATCAGACTAAAATGTCTTTTGACAAGAAGGCTACACCTATAGAGTTCAAAGAGGGGGGCCTAGTTCTTAAATGGGATGTGCTGAAAAGTAGACTAGGGCAGTATGATAAATTTGACAATTTTTGGTCAGGCCCATTTGTCATCACTGAGTGCAAAGAGAACAATGTATTTCAACTATCTACCATAGATAGAGAGATCTTTCCTATCCCAGTCAACGAGATCTTCCTCAAGCTTTGCTTTGAGGGTTAGTACTTTGTAGCTTAAATTTCATTTCATTAAGTGTTGTCAAGCACTAGGAGTCTTTAGGTTTCATTTTTAATAAAGTGCCTTTAAGGAACAAGGTCCTAGTTAGGTTGCATGAGTCCTAGTTAGGCTACATTTTCATTTCAGTAAGGATGCATTTGTATGTTCTAGTTTTGACTCCATTTCCCTACGAATAAGGTCTATAGTTCATGTCTAGCAGGCAAACATCTAGTAGAGGTCGCAAAAATTGTTACCCTAATTTTTACACATGCAATATGACAATCATAAACAACAGAAAATTGCATGAAGGTACACCTCTTTACCATTTCTATTCAATAATGAAGATAAAATACATTTCCATTACATTCATATTATTAGATTAAATTATACTCTAAGTATTGATCACATTCAGATTTTCAAATTTATAATTGACCAAATAAATTATTAAGACTGAATATAATAAGCATGTGTTTCTTCCATATTACATCTTTCATATTGAAACTTAGAGGTAATTAAAGGAAAATAAAGAATGATAGAAGCATGAGTAGGGGTCCATGCATTGCCTTCTAAAATTCAACTTTGTGATATGGGAGCTGGTTGTGTGAAATCTGTCAAATCTTCATGTCTGAACTCTGTCCAAGTCCTCCAATCATGTTCTGCATTTTAGGTCTAAGGTCCTATCCTACGTCATGTAAATAGAAAAGTGTTAGATCCAGATTAGATCTAAGCAATGCATGGAAACAAAAACAACATACAACAATCAAACTTTCAGAACTATAAATCTACCAATAACATCAATACAATGAAAAAGTATGCATCTGCATCAACTGAATAACAGTATCAAGGGACATAACTCCATGAAACCTTTTACTATATATGGTTATCATTCCGCATTATTCAAGAGTTTCTGTTTGTAAAACCAGAAATCTAAATTAAAGGGACTTAGTTCCTGTAGCTAAGAAACCTTTTTCAGAAACATCAACATGTTAAGATGGTAAACACAACCAATCAACCAATATTCATACATGAGTTTTATTATACATGGCACTCACACACAAACATTGATTGGTTAATTATGTCCACTAACCTAACATGTTCATTTGATGGTGTGTGCAAGTAAAATGAATAGAAGTGTATTCAAATGTAGAAGGAAGAATGATCTATGAATTCACTAGTTACAGACGACAAAGAAAAATGTAGTGATTGTCATGAGCCTGTGCTTGAACCTCACAAGATGCAACAATAAAGGTGCAAGAATGATAAGAATTGATGAGTTCAGAAATGGAAAGATGCATAAGAAGAGATGTGGTTCATAAAGGTTGATAGGACATGCAGTTCATAAAGGTTGATACAAGATGCAAGTATGTTGTTACAAGTTTTGAATGCTATTAATATCAAATATACAGAGTACATTGATGATAAAGAAAAGATGCATATATTATAAAAGATGGATGTTCCAAATTGAAATGGATGATCAAGTGCAAAGAACAGAGTGCTAGAAAGAAGGGGATGAGTTTCTAGTTGCAATAATAAGGTAACAATGTATTCTATTACTTCACAAGTAAAGATTAAATGTAATGCTATTTTGAAATGGAATAAATATGCATATCAATATTATCAAATAATAGTGCATAAGGATGGATCAAAGAAAAAACTAGTGCATATTTAAAAGAAGTGGAATAACAATAATACTGTTATAAAGTGTCAATCACATGCATACAGAAGAGCCAATTGCATTGTATCAAACTGAGAAAATGCATGTACATAGTTCATACATTGTTGACATTAGAACAAGAGTTTATCCTAAGTGTTGTTCTGAACACTGCTATCTTTGAAGGAGAGAAGACAACAAAATAGTGTGTTCTTAAAGGGAAAAATCTATGATACTGTTATTGATCAAGAATGGAAGGTAATAACAGTGTTATGATGCATGCTCATGAGAAAAATGACATATTCTAGGATGTTCAAGAAAAAAGTAAATGACAATGTTGTTATTCATGTTTAAAAGATTGATGCAGGAGCATCCTGGGTGTAAGGGCAATCTTGCATCACCCAAAAATATGTGCTTTTCTATTCAATAAGGGCTATTTTGTACAAAGTTTCTATATTTGGAAACTTACTATTTTTAGTAAGTTGGTCATTTGAACTCAGAATGTTCTAATTTTTCAGGTGAAGGTTCATCTTAGTCATATAAGAATGCCAGTTAAATTTCATTGCCAGATCATCTGTATTGGCGAAGTTATTAAGGATTTACTGTTGAGATTTTAGGGTGCAAAATATTTGAGCTCAATTTTTAGGACCTTAGAGGCTCCGGATAGAGGTCGAACCCCTGACTGACTGGCGCTTCGCAAGTCAGGCACTGTAGATCGCGATCTCCCATTTTCAAAAAGTGGTCATAATAGCCAAACGGAGCTACGGTTCAAAAGTTATGGTTTCCGGAAGTTGGGCTACCTAATCTCATATTTTGTAAATATTCAAAGCCGACCCTTTTTGTATTAAAAGTGAAAAAT
>MU226807.1:1028747-1052339 GCA_018584345.1 Thuja plicata
TTAAGGGTAGTCGGCCTTAATGGCTAGATTTCTGGAACCTTCTCGGGCGGTGGAAATTGCCTATATAAAGAAGGCCCGTAGTGTTGTCTAGGGCAGTTCTGGGTGGATCGGAGTAATAATTGGAGGCCTTGTCCTATAGAATATTGTAAGTAAAATGCCCATGTGGCTTTGCCTATTGTAATTCTGAAAGTTTGTAATTCCACATTTGTGGAGATAATAAGAAGCCCAATTTCTGTTCTTGCAAATTGTTGTTGTTTCTCTGTTTCTGTTATGTGTTTGTGGTATTAAGGGGAGCATCCTTCATCAAAGATAGTGGAGGTATGCAAGAATGAAGAGTGAGTAACAGTTTCACTTTGTTATTATCAAGTGTCTGTTCAAGAGTGCATAATAAATGACAAAGTAATGTGCATATTCAAGTGAACATTGTTAATGTCTAATGATGTTGGATACATGTTCAAATGACAAAATGCAGTGCCTAATTAAGAATAGAAGTGTTTGTTCAAGGATGTGACTATTCAAAGAGAAATCAAGTAAACAATGTATATGCAAATATGGAATTGAAATATTAGAAGTGTTAAAATAAGGGAAAATATGCATGTTCAAGGTATTGAGCTCTGTTTCACAATGTTGTACATGGGTGTCATGATCATGTGCTCGAACCCCATGTATTAATTTCTTACTGGAGTCACAATAGTAGAGTGATGTACTAGTTATTATCGTGTTGCAAGGTGAAGCATAATGACAATGAATGAATACCAAAAATCTTTTGAGTAATATTAAGCACATTGAAAAGTCACGACCCTAATACTTGTCATTATTTTTGCAAAAGAGATAACAACAGAATGTAATTTTTTTTGAAATTATACATATTGACAATAACAACAAGCTCTCTATCTCTATAAGGGTATTGATTCAAACATGATAATCATTTTTGACAGTGAACAATAAGACATCATATAAATTCCAAACCCAAGATGACAAGAATGCAGATATCCAGTAAAGCCGACAAGCGATGTTCATTATTAACTATAGATATTGACATTCACAAGCTCACACCTCCAGATTGACAACAGAAGCTATGTGGGTGTTCTAACAGAGAGTGCTCAAGAAAAGATGGGTAACAGTAACAAGATGTAATTATTTCTAAGAGTTAGCTCCAAGCTCGACCGGCTAAAGATACAATAGAAGTCTATCAAGAAGAGAGTATTCAAGAAAAGATGACTGCAACAACAAAGAATGGAGAACAAAGTCATTGCAATAATCGTATAGACCCAGATCATGAAAAACCCCATAAGTTATTGCAAGAAAGATGGAGACCCATTAAAGCTAGAGCGCACAACTAGAGTATTTCAAAGTTACCTAATTCAACAACATTCTCAAAAGAAGATTCAAGGATGAAAATGCAAGGAGAAGAAGAGATTAACTTATCTATAAGTTTATATACAAAGAAGTGGTGATAGAGCCCGAGTTCATGGACAAAAAATGCTATGCATTATGGCATGTGAAGACCCAAATATTGTAAAGCCCATAGTGTAGGAGAGCGAGCATGAGCTCTTTAAACCTAATTGTATTACCCACTTCCAGTTGGAGCCTGAGCTCCATGATTAACTCATAGGTGCAGAAATAGATGGAGTAAAGATGCAGAGAGAAGGCTATTTTTTAGCCCAAAAAACATAGAGAGAAGCCCAAAGAATGACAATGCAATTGCCACATCACATTGTCGACTTCCAGATTGACAATCCAAAATACAGATCAATAGTGGAGACCAAAGAAAATGCCACAATCATAGCATGGCGGTGCCATAACATTAGGGTTTCAAAACCCTAAAATCTTCCCCAAATGCAAAAAGCCAAAATGAAATGCAAAAAACAATGCATATACCAAGTTTTGGTAGATTTGAAGTCTGTTGTCATAGATGAGTAAATACGAAAGACCTTCCCAATGCCATGACAGTAGAGCTATGTCATGATGGAGAGATATTTCTTTGCATAGACTTTGGTCATGTTGACCTTAGTAATGATATCAATGTTTAGGCATGGTTAGGGTATATGTGATGAGGGTTAGGTTTTCATATGTTGTGGGGGTTAGGTCATATATGTGTTGTTGGATTTTGATGTAATTTATATATGTTGGTATTGTTTTTTTGTAAAAAGATGTATATTTTGTAAATAAATGCCAACATTAGGGGCTCGATTTAGGGCATGTATTATGCCTTAGATTTAGGGTTTTTTTGCTGATTTGGAGGACTTTTGGAGGGGTTTAGATTTTAAAATTTAGCCATGAGGGAGTATATATCTGAGCTTCCTTCTCATTTTTAGGGGTTCAGAAATTAGGGAAAAGGTGGCTTAGTGAGCTTTTTATTCCTTTGTACCTTTTTCATGCATTTTGAAGCCCTCAGTTCATGTTTTATGCAACTTGTGTTCAAGTGAATGCACATATTCCTTGGCATATTTTGTACTTTTTCATGTAACCATTTTGCAGATTTTGAAGATAATAAAGCTAGTCCCCATCATTCATATATCCTTTCTGAGTTCTTTTATCAGTCCTTTCAACTTTTCTACATTTAAGTGCATTGTGTTTGCACCATAGATTAGAGAATTGATTCAATTCCTATTCTAGTTTGTCGAGTATAACCTTTTATAGAATTTGTATGTTTGTTTAGTAGAATTGTTACTATTTGTGGTATAAACCCTAATAGTGAGTTTTAGGCCAGCCTATACATTGAGCAGTGAATGTTACTGCAGATCTCAGTAGTATATGTCTTGGATGCTAGCTTAAAGTTCTGATAAGTCTGATTCAAGTTTTGGTGTATCACATTTCAATTTATTTATTCAATTTTTAGTTATCTTTTCCCTTTTCCCAAAACATAAAATCAGTCATAGCTGATATCCCAAATCCAATAGGAACCGACCTAGAATCTAGAGATTCCTTCTTAATCAGAGTCCACCCACAACTCAAGAAGGTTTCCATTGTTACCATGAGATATTAGTATGCCCTAATGCCAGAGTTAGGGTGATATTTCAAGGCCTTAACAATAACATTTTTCTTCACCTTAGTAACCTTAACTACAACATACCTACTTCCATATAATTTGAATGAAATGTTTTAGATACAATTTTATTCTTTTCTTTTTGCACAAATTCTTATGTGAGGATCACTTGTTTTATCTAACCAATAGAACACTCCACTTCATCTCCCTCTCTTATTCCACCTTCCTATATACCCACAAATAAATAATATTGAAAAATTATGAAGATTAACAACTCCCATAATATTTCCTTTTCTTCTTACTTAGCTGAACTCTACTCTTCTTTCAAATTCCTAGCTTATAAAACATTTCAAAATTCATGCTATCAACTTTTTTCCAACCTCTCTTCTTAGAATGTCTTTACCTTTTATTTTGAAAGAATTTCTTTTATAGCCCTTCCAAGGCTATCCAAATAGACAATAGAATCATATCATAGATATTCTAGTACTCTAGATGGGACAAGAACAAACCTGATATATGGTTGCTCTATTTCTTCTCATTAAAATGACTAGAACCATGATATCTATGATTGAAACTTGTAGAATAGTTATTACCAATTATCCTTTATAAGATTATTAGTGTGCATTATGATTACTATTTGGTGCACGTTTCATAAATTTTAGTTTATTTGTATGAAGAAACACTACTATTTAGAAGTGAGTATCACTTAAGGTGAGTGTTGGTATTGTATTTTATATGTTGCTTTTTTATGTTCGTGTTTCTTATGTTGCACTTATTATTTGTTCTCATGTCATGCATGTTCATCCTTAATATATATGTATATATGTATGATATTTAGGTTTTTAATTGATATGTTTTATTTTGTATCTAGTTTATAAAATGATTTTTTATTGTGTATGTTAAAATGTCTGTTGTAAACCTTTTGCCAAGTATTTTTTAAATTTTTGGGATATATGGGTCATGTGTAATGTCATGGAATTAGTCAAAGTAGCGAATTAAGAAATATAATCATTAGTGTCATAAGGTACCTTACTTTTTGAAATTAGAAATGAACATTTGTTTACCTATACCAATAATTGGAGGAAAATGTGAGTACTTCTATAGTAGGTCAAATATCTTCCCCATATTAAGTACAATAACTTGAAGAATGATGAAATTATAAATTATAAATGAAGATCATTTGTTCCTATTTTCTTCTTCATGATATTGTATTTATAAGACCACTTAGCAATTTTAATTAGATGATCTAATGTAATCATGTATATTACTAAATATTTGTAGTTCTTTGGGCTTTGTATAATTAAGATAAATAATTATGCTTTATTATACTTCTATCTTTCATCTTACTTTGTAATTAATTCAATTTTAAACGTTCAATGCAATTATTTATATCATTTTCTTATTGGTGTAATATTCTTAATGAGAATAAAATACTTAAGATGGCTCCGTGATGATAGAAAACGAGAAGGTGAGAGACTCTAATCTAGATGGTTAAGATTTCATTTATAAGATTTAAGATGGTATAAAAAAAGGAAGATGCTAAAAAGTTGGCATTAATCGTATATCCAATGGAGACAAGCTCTACACGAATACTTAACGATGCATTGCTATCTACCAGAGATAGTTGTGGAAAATATAAGAACTTTCTTAAGAATTTGCTTTTCATGGGTATTGTACAATAAATTAAACAGTTCAGTTCCTGTATTATACATGAAATTTAAAAGGTGTAAAAAAAAACATGTTTTCTGTACATCATTCCAATGGTACCTAGTTCTCCTCCCCTTAATTACCGTTGATCATAGTGTTGATGCACCTGTTGTATGAAGCTTTTCTCATTGGAAGTGGATGCTATTCTGGGGGGTGGGGTGAATCAGAATAGAGTAAATTTTACTCTTTTTAAAACATATTTATTTGTGAACATATAATTTCAGAATCAAATACACACACATACACTGATATAGATGAAAGTAAAGGAAATATATTAGAGAAATAATAACAAATCACAAAAGGAGAGGACACAAGAAATTGTGCTGAGTGGGAAACCCTCAAAACTGTATAGGTTTTCTCATAGGGAAAAAATCTCTCTGAAAACTTTCATCTTTATTCAGCACCAACTCTTTAATTTACACTGTTTAACAACTACAACTGCTAGGAGCTACAACTCCTTTCCTTTTTTAATGTTTTAATCCAACAGATTATATATATACATAAACATATGTTCAGATTGCATACATCTACATATATAGATAATCATAAGGATTTACTTTCAATGTCTACTCAGTACTCCATATACAAAAGATTATGAATGTGTATCTTACAACATCATTTTTCCTCACTTTTTTAACACACACATGCATACTCCCTCATATAGGGACGCATTCAGAATTTTATATTCACTGATATCAATATCAGTTACAACTGTGTAACTGGAATTTATAATTCATAAAATTGTTTTATTCATAACCAAATGTTCAACCGTAAAGTATTTCCATATCCAGAATCCAGGTTATCATCCAAAGAATTGTACTTCATAAGCAGATCAAAAGGAACCACACTTGGAATCAGTTTTAGAAACAAAATTTTACATAAAAATATTTAGAAAACTTGTTTGCTAAGAAAGCGCAAAGAGAAAACATTTTATTTTTCAAATTACTCCTGTGAAACTGAAATAATATTCTTTTAATATCCATTTTCGTGACAAACAAAGTATAAACTGTCAATATAACTTCCAAACTGCCATGACTGGTAACTAATTCACAAAAAGATATCTGTCAAACCGACATAAATACTTTCCTTATTCAAATCATAAACACCCAAAACAAATATTATGAAGAAGCATTCTCTATTTTCAGACTGTTACCCTTGATTTTTTCTTGTTATTCACTCACTAGTTTCTTTCAAAAATCCCCTTATTATCTTTTTCGAGCTAGCGTCGCTATGGTTGTTTCCTGTTCGTTGCATGTTTCTCTTGTCGGTTGAACTTGAATCTTGAACTAGCCTAGTTCAAGGTTTCAAGGTTCAATAACAACCCAGGATATGTTTTTCTTTTTTATCATTTTCATGTAAACTAAGTGGCATGTTTTGCAAATCTTATCTATCCGTTGAACTTGAATCTTGAAATAGCCTAGTTCAAAATTCAAGGTTCAACTGCGTCTTACAGCTTTCTTTATATTTTAGCGATCTTTTTATTTTTTCTTCTTGCCACTCATTTTATCTCTTTAGACATGCCAAGGGGTATTCGTATCTTGTCTCAAATTGAACTCAATTTTTGAACTTTCTTAATTTAGAGTTCATAGTTCAAAGGATTCTATAAAGCCAAGAGGAGGAAAAGGCGGTAGTGACATGGCAGTGATGTGACAAAAATGACAGCTAGCAGAGAATTTGGCATCTGTGCATGGCACAGATATAATCATCATGAGAAGTGATGTTTAATTGTCATTTCACTTGTGGGGAAGTACGATAATTAATGTGGTGATCAAGCAAACCTCTTTTCATCATTAATTAAAATCTTTTATCGACATTTTATCATTAATTGCAAATCTCCCACGATCTTGCGAAGAGCTAGTAAATAAATGAGTGACATTTATCCTTTTTTTCTATCATGGTAAAAACTCTTCTGGCGGAGGTAGAAGTATCAGAGTAGACGAGGTACCACATTCTTTCTCAAAGCTTAGGGAAATTGCTTGAATAAATAGGTTAGTTGTCTTTCCTTGGTGCTCCTAATTCAAGTTGAAGCTGTTGTAATTTAAAGTATAAAAAACCTGTAGAGCTTCTCTACTTTCTCTGTTCTTATTTCTTTGTGTCATTGTCTTAGTTCACCATGAAGCCTCTGCTCCCAAATTTTGGGCATACTTATTGCCTAATTAGTTCCCTGTTAGAGTGTGACCACACATCAATACGTTCAGGGGCATTAGAAGAAATTAGGAACAAAATTAAAAACCCAGTCCCAGGTTCAATGATAGAGAGAGTAGTCATAACTGGGCTGCCAGAAGTTGCTGCATTTCCCATAGCGACTCTATGCCCTAAGTTGATAGTAGAATTGGCAGAGTGTTATAGTAGGGAGGAGAAGTGTACCAAAAAGAGAGATGGGAGCCCATTAGTTTTCATAACCATGGATGTTATTCAAACATCAATGGGTATTCTTGAGAAAGATCCCTATGAGATCCCTATGAGGGATGGACTACTGCCTCTTCTTAGTCTGTTTTCTCAACCCAACGACAATTTTATAGGAATGAAATTACACAACATTGGATGCTAAAAGCACATAGATGAGGATCTAGGCTACCTAAGCCTTTGACTATAGACCACTTTAAACCAGAGGTTGGAGAATTAGTCATATTACTCAACAGAGTCAAGGGGAACCAACATGCATATTTTTGGCAAGATTGGATGTATTTTTACATTTAGATAACCCTAGGCGGCCAGAAATTCATTGACTGGGCTGACACTATTGCAGATGAACTTCATCATCAGTTGGAAAAATTCTTAGGAAGGAATGGTTTTCACATGTCCTCATACTTATGCTATGTGCTGGCATGCACCAGCGAATGGAAAGGCCTTTTTCATGAATTTCCTATTTGAAATATGAAAGTATACGACTATTACCCTCATTTGCAGAGAAAATTTTACTCTAATAAATTCATGAGAGTAAACAAGATTTTTTCTAGAAGGTTGGTCTATGAGTTGTAGGGGACCATTGAACAAAGAATGTCAGAAGAAGCCAATAACTTTATTAACACTTAAGGGAGTTTCTTTATCCAGTTCAAGAGATTCACTTACATAAGGATCAAAGGGTTTGAAGGTCAGCCATTCAGGCTCCCAAGGTATGCTCTAGCTAGCGATGTCATAACCAAAGTAGGTCGTCAATTGGGTCATGTGCATAAGGGCGTGAAAGATAGGAAAGGTCGAGCAAAGTCAAGCTTTCCCATTGAGCTCGGGTTCTACACATGTAAAACATCCTTGGATGCCCTCAACCTTGAATTATAATTGAACAAGTTAAATATGAAAACCTTTGATGCTAGGAAAGATTTGGACAACAGGGGTTATGCAGCCAAACACTTTAATTTGCCTACTAAATTTCAACATCTTCCCCAAATGGAAGATTACTGGGAAAACTACATCGATGACTTTGAGGTAAGAAGAAGGGCGTGGTTTAGATTCACTCTCAGCCAATTTGTTACACTAAGAATAGACCTTGATATCACAGGGATAGAGGAAGAGGAAGGTGATGAGATAATTAATGATCATTTTCAAGCTAGAGTCAGGGGATCAACTTTGCCTGAAATAGACTGGGGTATTAATGAAAGAGATAACATACATATCAAAACTCTCAGTGTGATCAAAAGAACTGAAAAAGTGGATTAATGAAAAAGGTCTCCTTTGCAAAAGAGGCACAACACACAGAGATCTGCCCTTGCCACTCCTATTAGAAATCCTATTGCTCCATCTAATATTGATGTTTCTATTTCAAGTTCCTGCAAGATTAAAACTAAAAGAACTCTCAAGCCCAAGTCTAAAAAAATGAGTGTTTCCTGTATCATTCCATTTGTGTGAGTTACGAGGACCAAATCCAAAAAAGAGGACTTTGTGGTAGCTAAGGAAAATGAAGTAATCAATCTAGATGAAATGGATAGTCTAATGTCTGAGAAGAACACTCAAAGCACTCCATATAAAGAGGATGAGGTGTTAAAAATTGTCCAGTCTGATACTGGGGATTCCATAGCTATTGCAATGAATACACCTCTACAGACACCAACTCTCACGCTCAAATGGCTAGAAACATGAATCCAAAAGAAAGGGAATGTGCTTCCCATCACTCTACAGGTATGGAGGACATGGTTAGCAAATGCTTGGGGGCTACATTCATGCCAAAAATGATCAGAACTAAGTCTATGATTGACATAGATGCAAAAATAGGGCCCTGGGTTGTTGAGCGAGTAGTTCCTAAGGAAGATAAGGATGTCAGGGAAGCCATTCCTAATGATTTTACAATTGAAAACATAGACCTTGGTGTTGCAACCAGGACAACTAATGCAAAGCACCTAGAACAATTTACCAAAAAGATGTTGTAGTGGACTTTTAAAGGCAAAAAGGATAAGAAGGAGTTGAAGGCTACAATAAAAAGTTGGAAGATTTCATACAGGAAGTCAGAGATCCCAACCCTCTATCGCTAGATCAAGCACCTCAATCCTTTGACCCTTGTTCTCCCGAAGTCAGAAAGACTATGGATCAAATCCAGAGGAACAAACTCATTGTTGACGTGTTCAGCAAGTGGATACATGGTGTAATTTAGCATGGATATGATTATATCACTCTATTGATTCAAACACAGGGAACCATTGTGGTATCAATTTTAGAAATACTAACATAGATGGCTCAATGGGAGAAGGAAAAGAAAAAGTGGGACACTGTGATGAATCAAATGAATGAGATTGAGAAATATGGGATAATGAGGTTCCTTGCTGAAAAACTAGTTCCAGGTTTAGATGAAGATGTCCTTTATATATCCATTAAGAGTATTGAATGGAAAAATTCAGTCATGAAATCTGGACATGAGGGAGATACCCGTTTGCTGAATAAGTTGAAGGAGCTAATAGACAAAATGTAGAAGGACCTAAAGTGTCTCAGCATCACTTTGATGAGTGAAGATGATCAGAACATCAAAGATGTAGGGGAGATGACTCAAGAATTTGAAAGAGGAGTTTCAATCATAAAGGACAATAAATACCTAACCATAGGATATTTTACATTGATGGAAAACATTGAAGCCATGTTGTTAGTTTGTGTTGATCATCTGTAGTCACACAAATAGAAAATTATCCATGTGTGCAAAGACAAGAAGGTGATGAAACAGATGATCATCCATATCACCCTGCCACATCATGCCACTATCTTCAACATTTTTAATGCACACAAGGAGTCGAGGAATGCTCATGCCACCAATGCTGATAAGGACCATTCTATGGGCTCCAACTCATTTTCCACTCCATGATCGTGCTCTACCGATCTCAGACTGTTACTAGATTATTTTTCTCGTTCTCTTTTTAGCATTATTTTCAGTTTTAAAAACTATTTTTCATCCCGAAGCTCTGGGAGAGTTTTCTGGGTTTTAAGTTGTATGCTTTAAATAGATGGCTATATAGAGCTAGGAAAAAATATGATTTGGCTAATAATAATTTGATAGATAGATAGACTTAGTGATCTATTTTAGTTTAGTTTTTTGGTGAATTTTCTGGGGATATACTTTGAAGATCATTTTCTGAAATCAATGAAGGAAAAATTTCTGCTTTTATAAATCTGTTAGTTTATATTGGTGATATGATCTCTATTGGGGTATATTTAGTTGATCAAAATTCTTTCTTGAAGTAAATATTTCTTAGCCTTACTCTCTAAATTTTTGCAAGTTCATTTTGTCAAATTTTTAGTAAATTGAAGTTTGTGGGCTTCATAGGATCCATACATTTCTCTCAGTACATTGGTTGGAATATACGTGTATGTGAATTTATTATTTATTTTCAGGTGAAAAGTATGTTTTTTGCAAATGCAATTTTGATCTTTAAAATTTCATTGAAAATCTACCTGGGAGCTGTACCATAATTCAGAGGGTTAATATCATGTATATCTAATCCAACTGTTAGTATGATATTGATATTTCATTTATGGGCTACAAAGTGAAGAGTTAATTGTATAATAAAGGGATAACTTCATTTACTAACATAGATCCACAAAATAAATTCTTTCAAATATATGCTTATTGGATTAAAAGAACATTGTCATTTGAAGAAGAATAAAATTATTTCAAACCCTAGAACTTTTTCATTTGAAGGAGATCAAAGTAATTTCATACCCTACTGAATCAATATTCCTTTCTGAGCTGTACAACATATTTTCATCTCTATTTGATGTCGACTTCACAAGAGGAAATAACGAGTAGAAGCCAACATTCCTATGATTGTAGAGACATTTACCTCTTTTATCAAAATCCTATGAGGATGAAGAAATAAAACCCATCTCTATCCTTTGAGTTCTTTGAACACTATTGCAAAATTGACCCAAATCTCTGCAAAAATGGCATCGATAGAATCAGACCACCATACTGATAAACGTATTAAAAACTCATAAGTCAATTTGAGCAACCACATTATCAACTTTCATGTCAAGTAAATCATGGCAATAGATCTAGGGCACAGGCAAAACAAAAACAAGATTCTCAAAATAATTTTCATCTTACATTGTATTTTCAAAAAAAAATTTCATAAATTTTGAAATCCTCCATAGAATTTCTCCACGTGGAATCTCTAAGACCACGTTAAGTGTCCATGCTAGTCTCTTAACTTTAATCAAGTGTAACCATCAGCTTTTCAATGAATGATCATCTTAAACACATTTATTAAACATACTTAACCACCGTCAAAGACATAATGATCACTTTGTCATGTTCACAGTCATGATTATTTTTAACTTTTCAAACTACATCAATTTTCCACCTTTTCTGTTATAATCATATTTGTATCAAGGAAAATATAGACGCAACAAACTCCCCAATTGTCCTCGAGGAATTTTTTTTTCTATATTTCACACATCACAATAAAAATAAATGAATTCTCAAAACATGATCACATATACAAATAAGAATGCACAAATGATCTTAATATATACTCATTTGTCTATATGATTATCATAAACATCCATGTATACTTAGGTATGATGTGTCAAGAATAAAAAATATAGTGCCATGTACCTGTACATCTGAACTTGTATCTATATATCTGAACCTATGATCCAAATAACACTTTTATGATCCTTTACATCTGAACCTGGATGTGTATTTGTATATCTGAACTTGTGATCCAAATAACACTATCATGGACCTATACATTTGAACCTAGATATCTGAACAAACAAAGAATTCCCCCCCATTTTGCATCAAGGAAAAAAACCGCTTTTAAGAAGATGAACATCTGTTTGTAGGAGCAGTAACCTATACAACAGACTCCCCCAAATTTAAAAAATTAGTGCAATAAATACTGAGAGAGGACTCCTAATCGTGTTTGAAACCATGCAAATGTTTCTGTAGGTAGATCTTTTATAAAAATGTCAGCAACCTAGGCTTGAGTGGGGACATCGATCAACTAAAATTCATTTGCAAGTACATTTTCTCTCAAAAAAATGAAACTTTATTGCAATATGTTTAGTTCTAGATTGCATCACTAGATTCTTACTCAACTAAATAACACTAATATTATTACACATGATTGAAATAGACTTTGATAATTGAACACCCAAATCTGATAACTGATATACTATCCAAATTAATTGAGTACAACATGTTGTTACAACAATATATTCAGATTCACATGTTGATAAGGTAACAAACTCTTGCTTTTTACTATGCCAGGCAACCAATCTATCACCAAGAAAGAAAGAAACACTACTGGTGCTCCTCTTGTCATCAGAATAACCTCCCCAATCTACATATGTATAATCAATTAGAGAAAAATCATTACTATGTGGATACTATAAACCATAATCAAGTGTTCCTTGAATATATTTGAAGATTATTCTAACAACATTGAGATGGGAATGTTTAGGTGCAGATTGAAACTGAGAGACCATACACAGCCTGCATGAGATCAGGCCTAGAAGCTGTTAAATATAGAAAACTCGCAATCATTGATTTATATTCTGTTTGACTAACTGCTGGAGAATCATCATTTTAAACTAGTTTACAACCAATTTCCATAGGTGTACTGATTGGTTTACAGTCAGTCATATCATTTTTTTTCAGAATTTCTTTAGCATACTTTGTTTGTGATAAGAATAGACCATGTTCAAGTTGTGATAATTGCAAACCAAGAAAAAATTAAGTTCACCCAAAAGAGACATTTCAAACTTGGCTTCCATAATGTTTGAAAATTATTTTGATAAATCATTATTAGTGGATCCAAAAATAATATCATCAACATAAGTTTCAACTTCTAAAATATCATCACCAACAATTTTTGTGTATAAGGTACTATCTACACCACCACGATTAAAACTATTTGCAAGAAGATGCTTATCTAGCTTGGAATACCAAGCTCTAGAAGCTTGTTTTAGACCATATAACACCTTTTTAAGATGATAAACAAAATCTAGTTTTTCAGATGACTCAATACTTGCTTGTTGTTCTATGTATACCTCCTCCTCAAGACAACCATTTAGGAATTTTGTTTTAACATCCATTTGATAAACAATAAATTTTTTTGTAACTTGCATATGCTATAAATATTCTAATAGATTCCAATCTAGCTACTGGTGAAAAATTCTCACCAAAGTCAATGCCTTCTCATTGAGCATAACCTTTACACACAAATCTGGCTTTATTCCTCACAACTTTTCCATTTTCATCTAGTTTGTTACGGAAAACCCATTTTCCACCTATGCCAATATTGTCATCAGGTCTTGGCACTAATTCCCATGTTTTATTCTTCTCAATCTAGTTTATTTCATCTTGCATAGCATTTAAAAAAAATGAATCATTAGGGCTTTAGTTACTATTTTAGGTTAAAATTTTGATATTAAGCATAAATGTCCAAAAATTTGTGCTTGTTCATCAATTTTGGCTTTCCTTCTAGTTAAAATACCAACTTCTTTATCTCCTATAACTAAAGTTTCAGGATGCCTCTTAGCAATAATTCAGGAAGGAGTTTTTAAATTTGTATTTACTTTAGAACTTGAACATGTTTCATGATTATCATAATTTGGTGTTGTTGTATCTAATTCAATATCATCAGATTTATGATGATCAATGCAATGTTCAAACCCTTTTGTAGACTCTTCTTCAGGATTCTTTTCATGATGTTTATTTACGATAACATTTTCATCAAAAACCACATTTATAGATTTTACAATTTTATTCAGTATTTTGTTAAAGCATTTAAAATATTTGTTGTGTGTGGAGTAACCCAAGCAAATACCTTCATCGGATTTAGAACTTAATCCTTCCAAAGCATCATCAACCTTCCTAATAAAACACTTGTAACCAAAAATTTTAAAATTCTTTACATTTGCAGTTTTACCATGAAACAGTTCATAAGGGGTATAAGGAGTTCTAACCCTTATTTGAGCCCTGTTTAGAATATATATAGTTGTATGAAGAGCTTCTTTCCATAACTTATCTGTTAACTTTGCCTCATTTAGCATTGTTTGAGCCATTTTATTTCCACAACATCATTTTGTTGTTGTGTACCCGACAGTTGAATACTGCCTCTTGATGCCATGTTTTTCACTATATTTAATAAATTTCTGAGATGTGAATTATCCACCTTGATATGATCCTAAACATTTCAAAATAAGACCAGCTTCTCTTTATGCTATTTTTCTAAATATCTTGAAGCATTCAAATGCTTCAGATTTATCTTTCAAAAATATTACCCAAAGCATTCGGGAATAATCATCAACAAATAGCATCAAAATATTTTTCACCATTTATGGATTGAGATTTAATTGGACCACATAGATCAGTATGTACAAATTCTAGTGGCTTAGTAGAAAGATATTCCTTTGTTTTGAAGGATGATTTCATTTTTATTTTTTTGTTCCTTTCACACATTCATCACACATACTTTCTGGTTTACTAATTAGATGCAAACCTCTAACCTTTCTATTCTTGTTGATTCTTTACAGATGATCAAAACTAATGTGACCTAACCTTTTGTGCCACAACTAGTTTTCTTCCACTTGAATCATAAGACAAGTGTTGATTAAGGATGATTCTTGAACTATTGAATACATCTAATTATAAAGATTTCAACATGTCCTTAGGCCACTTGTAATTATTCTATTCTTTTTTTTTTAATAGCACAACCTTTTACATCAAATGAGATAGAATAAACACTATCACAAATATGACTCACACTTAATAAGTATGATTCAATCCTTCAACATAATACACATAATGTATAGGAGTATCCTTATTTAAATATATGGATCCTTGTCTTGTGATATTACCAGCTAAATTATCACCATACCTCACAAAACCTTCATCAAAGTCTTCTACGGTTTGAAACTTGTTTTTGCTGCTAGTCATATGATGAGAGCAGCCGCTATCCAAAACCCATGTTGCAGGTTTTTTGTGAACAAGGGTGTTTCAACAATCAAAGATTTTTACATAATCAAAACAATCAAAGATTTTTCTATATTCATGTTTTTAGGTTTCCATTCTTTTTGAGGTTTTAACTTTAGTTTGCACTAATTTGAAAAGTGCCCATAATGAAAACATTTAAAGCACCTTATTATTCTTTTGAAGTCATAAGATTATTTATGCACAAACAAAGGAACTTTTGTGGCTAACTTACAGTTGTTAGCTTTATGCCCTAAAGAATTACAACAAAAGAAATAACCTTTAAAGAAACAAAAAATTTATGATTGATTTAAATATTGTTTAGATGTCTCACCTTTTTCAGATTGTTCAATATTTTTATATAATTGAACTAGTTTTTGCTCCTTTTCATCTAACAAAACCTTCTGACTTTCAATAGTTTGATTTGCAGTATTTAATTCAACTTATAAAATCTGACATTTTCCCTCATAAGTGGAAACATATTTCTTTAGTCTTTTTATTTCTTGTAGAGAGAAAAGTAGATCCTCGTCAAGATTTAATTCTTCATCTGAATCAGATAAAGATTCTGATTGAATTTTTTTAATTTTATGAACATCTACAATTTCAGCCATAAATAAATTTTCTCCTTCTTCTACTAAATCATTTGATTCTTCATCAATGTCTTTTAAATTTTTTGAATCTTTTCTTCTGATTCCAAGGTTTCTTTTTGGAGGATTTTTCTGGTTTTTCATCATCCTCATTTTGATCAGCATAGGGATATTTTGCAGCAAAGAGTCCATATTGTCCACAATTAAAACACTTCATTTTTCCATGATTTTTTATTTTCCAATTTTCTAACTAACAGAGCTTCAAGAGCATCAAAAATATCTAAATCACTATCTTCTTTCTTTTCAGCCTTAAAGGTTGTTTCTTTTGAGGAATTGGCATTATTTCCAACCCTCATTTCAAATGCAGTTAAAGTTCCTTGCAATTGATGCAAAGTCGTATTGGATAAATTTTTCTTTTCTTCTAAAGTAGAAATTTCAGTTTCAAATTAGGGTACTACAGTTCTTACTACTTTTGAAACTACATCACGT
The DNA here is from genome assembly GCA_018584345.1 of Thuja plicata. Lineage (NCBI taxonomy): Eukaryota > Viridiplantae > Streptophyta > Pinopsida > Cupressales > Cupressaceae > Thuja > Thuja plicata. The sequence continues at coordinate 1,044,916 of MU226807.1, forward strand.
TCCTCAATCTTTTCTCCTAAACCTCTTCTAGCATTCACTACTTCATCAACTCTCAAAAAATAAGCTATTATGCTTTCATCTTCATTCATTTTCAGATTATCAAACTGAGTTTTCAAAGTTATTAACTTTGATTCTTTTACCTTTTCATCACCTTGATAAATAGCTTCTAGTTTGACCCTTACCCTAAAATTCTTGTGAGTCAAAATAGTTAAGAATCTCATTAGACAAACTCAAAATAGAGTTTCGTCAAAAAATATTATGGTTTCTTGTAATTATTTCATAGAGCCTAGTTTAAATTATCCACTACCTATCCCAAAACTTATTATTTATCCCTTCACAGTGGCACCAATGGGTGGGGAGCCTCCTGTATCTATTTCATAAGGGTTGAGTGGTTTGGGGGTCAACGAAGAGGGCATACAAGTTATATTTGTTAATTTTATTTTTGTTTACTTTGTCATATGATAGAACTTGTATGCATACAAATGTTTTCTTTCCCACTTATTAGACATAAATTTTAATTCGCCCACTTACGAATCCTATATGAGACACAATAGATTCCAGGTATTCAACAAGCATTTTCCTAGGAGTGTTTGTTCTAGTAGGATACTTTGGCCTTGCAATCAATTCCTAAACTTATTTTTTTATTATTTTCTATCTGTCCTCTTATGTGTTCTTGTGTTCCTAGGGTATGCCTACAAATTGATGTATATTATTTTTGTGGTTGTTTCTCAAGAGGTTATTCATGTAGTGACGAAGGATTTTCAAAATTTGGGGGTGGAATGTGAACTAGAAACTAAAACAAATTATAATTAAAATAAAGTATTTCAATCTACATTTTAATCAAAATTTAATAATAAAAAATCAAAGATACTTACCTCTTTGATCTCCTTGGCATCTTGGTGGAATCTTGATGAAGATCTAGAAACTTCAAGTTGTTTAGAAGAAACAAACAACAATAGCAAGGTTGGAGAGAGAACTTGTAGGTTTATTGAGATAATTATGTGAGGAAGAGTGTAGGAAATTAGCTTTCAAAGAAGAGAAAGAGAGAGAGAGAGAGAGAGAGAGAGAGAGAGAGAGAGAGAGAGAGAGAGAGAGAGAGAGAGAGAGAGAGAGAGAGGAAAATAATAAATTTGCAAGTGTGTTGGTGATTTGAAAGGAAGCTAAGAGAGTTGTCATATGGAGAAAGAATTCAAATTTGCAAAAAGAGTGAGTCATGTAGGTGTGAGTAGATGTGGATTTAAAGACTTGTAAGCAAGAATTGCCTAGAAGTATTGTACATTTTGTCAATTTTACTCATTGTAATCCTCCATACATGTGATTGTTCTTGAAGGATCTTGTAATAAATATTTACATTTAAATATTTGTTTCAAATGTGTTTATGTGGGTGGGATGATATGTAAAGGGTGCAAGCTTGGGTAGTGTAATAAGAGCCCTTGATCTTCACTGCCTTAACTTTATTTTATCTCCATTCAAATATGATCTATGATATGCCATAAAATGTGTCATCAATTCATAAATCAATTAACTAGTTTGAATCGCCCTCACATGGTCTTATGCGTGTCATAGATTTTTTATAAAATCTCTTACGCATCTTACGATAATATATTCTTCCAAATTTTTATATACCATAAATTATATCACACATGGAAAAATAATTGTCATAGTATGACATCATTTTCCATGAAAAATAACAAATAATAATAAATAAGTTTTAAACATTCAAATCACAAGGTAACTCTAGATGTATCCTTTTATCTATTAATATAAATACATATAGGCCTCGTACCTTTCTCTAAAAAACAAAAACAAAAAAAACAAACAAACAAACAAAAAAACAAACAAAAAGAAAGAAAACTATATCAAAATTTTTTAATATATAAGTCAAGATGTAAATGAGCACAATAAATATGCCATGTATGGTAGGTGGCAATCAAGATATCATGCACCATAGTTTATAATATGTATAAACTAATATTAGAGAGATTTTTTTTAAGGGCCTTAATAAGAGTAGTATCTTCATCAAATAGAAGAAGTCAAATGTATCACTTTCTCTACTAAGAAAAACTATGCTCAAGCTGAGGTGTGCTAAAAATAATAATAAGAACTACACACATCTTCCAGATGTTTGAGGTTGGGGATTTGATATTGTTATAGTTTCTTACAACTATAATGAATCTCAAAGAATGAAAATACATTTCATAAAATATATCTATGTAACTTTATGTAATGGTGGTCTCTTTAGACGACTTGGAAAACTCATCAATTTTTTTATTCACGTCCAATTAAAAAATAATCCATTTCGATTAGATAAGCCTGTAGAACATAAGATAGTGAACATTGTCATTTGTTTGTCTTGTGTAGATCCCTAGATAATTCTCTATGCTCATATAGAAAATGCAAAGTAATTAGTAAATTCTTATTTAGATCCATTTGAATGATCACTTATTTGTTTCCACTTATTTGTTTCAATTACTTATAATTTATCTCTATTTTAATCTCAAATTTTTTAAATTCAATTAACATCAAATTGCACATCTATTCATTTCAGATAAGCGGTTCCCTCTCTCTACACTTCAAATACTAGGGTTTTCTTGAACAAGAACTCTTAGATTTTTTACCATCGTCCACACAAGCTTGTGTCACACCTTTGATTTTCTCAATTAGTACCTATAGATTGGTAGACGTACCCCCATCAGATTTTCAAGGTTAGTGTGACAACTTTCTGTTAGATATGTCCACCTCGTGAGGCTGCAAGGTCACCGCGTTCAGAAAACTCAAAGACGCTTTAAAACAGAATCGAACTTAATAAGCATGGCCCACCTGAGAAAATTACAAAAAAATTGTAGCTTTAGAAGCAGACCAATATCTATAATCTTGATTTTTAGAAGCAGACCAATATCTATAATCTTGATTTGTCAAAAATGTTTGCTTGCAGAAAATATCGGTGGTTTGTTTACATCAACGTACAGATTTCAGGTTTTGACAGCCGAAGATAAGGTAAGGAGTTATAATCTGGACGGTCAAGAATTCTTTTCTAACATTCAAGAAAACATGAAATAATGGAGATGCTAAAATATTGAGACGCGTCTGATGGACTGATCATATTTGACAGATATGAGTTCAACGTGACTGCTTACAGATCATACATTGCTATCAGCCAGACATACTCGTGGAAAATATTAGTACTCTCTTAGTAGTTTGTTTGACATCTGCATTACGGTACAATAAATTAAACAGTTCAGTTGCTGTATTGTACAACAAATTCAAAATGTGTGAAAAAACATGTTGCTCTACATCATTCCAACCGCAGTTCTCCTCCCCTTCTTTACTGTTGAGAACAAAATTATACTATGAGAACAAGACTATTCATCGATATGGCCGTGCAAAGCTTTTTCTATAAAATTATACTATGAGAACAAAAGTTTCCATGTCCATATTGTCAATATCTTCTTCTTTTGCACTCTCCACTTCTCCACATTTCTTTACATCTTTCATGCAAGTATATTTATTTGCAATCTACTACACATCATCAACCAACATAACCATATTTTTTATTCTTCTATGTTTTGTTGCTCCTCATCTACCAATTTTTTAAGTTCTTCAAAGGACATTCTCCTACTATAACATTTTCCCCTCCTTAGTAACCTTAACTAGAACATACCTTCTTCCATATAATTTGAAAGAAATGTTTTAGATACAATTTTATTCTTCTCTTTTTATACATCTTCTTACATAAGAATCACTTATTTTATACAATCAATAGGAAACTCTACTTCATCCTCTTCTCTTGTTTGACCTTCCTCTCTACCCATGCATAAATAGTAGTGAACAATTACAGAGCTTTACACCTCCCATGATATTTCCTCTTATTCTTACTCATCTCAATTCTCCTCTTCTTTCAACTTCCTAACTTATAAAACAATTCAAAATGCATATTATCAATATTTTTTCAACTCTTCTTAGAATATCTTTATCTGCTCTTCTGAAAGATTTTCCTTTATAGCCCTTCTAAGGTTATCCAAATCTTCTCTTCTTTCAAATTCCTAACTTATAAAACATTTCAAAATGCATGTTATCAATATTTTTCCAACTCTTCTTCGAATACCTTGATCTCCTTTGATAGAATTTCTTTTATAGCCCTTCTAAGGTTATCTATATAGACCATAGAATCACATCATAGATATATTCTAGTACTCTAGATGGGACAAGAACACACTTGGTATATGGATGCATGACTAGAACCATGATAACTATGACTGCAACTTGTAGAATAGTTAGTACCAATTATCCTTCATAAGGTTATGGGTGTGCTTTATGATTACTATTTGTTACACTTTTCATAAATGCTAGTTTATTTGTATGAAGGTGCACTACTATTTAGAAGTGAGTATCACTTAAGGTGACTGTTGAAATTGTGTTTTATATGTTACTTTCTTATGTTGCACTAATTATTTGTTCTTATATCATGCATGTTCAATCTTAATATATATGTATGCATGATATTTAATTTTAAATTGATATGTTTTCTTGTATATTTAGTTTACAAAATGATTCTATGGTGGTTGTATATTAAAATGTCTATTGTAAATATTTTATTAAGCTTTTTGAGGTATGGTAATTTAAAACCACATACTACTAGGGAGGGGTGTGTGATAAGCCGTTTTAAATTACCCTTTATTTTAATACTCATTTATTAGGGAGAAAGTTTAATAGGGCCAATTGATCGATGACATCAATGAAAATTAAATATGCTCTATTTCTTTTAATATACCATGACAATAACTTCAACCTTCTTGAAATTTAGCCTTGAAAATAATAGTGCCAGTGGATAAGAGTGTTGGAAATTCTATTGCAAATAAACCCTTTGATGTTATACTTATTAAGTAGAGAATATAATATGATTAACTCATCCATAACATCATTGGACAATTCAAATGAAATTGATAAGCTATGAATCTATTATACTTATCTACACACAAATAAGACAATGCAGTTTTAAATGGATATCATTTCTTTAGTCTATGTTACCAATCATTACATCTTTCACAATTATGAGTCAGTTGTGTACCTGTTAGGTTCAAGAATATTTGACAAGGTATAATAGAGCATGTTAGAGCCATCTACATGACTGGAAGGTAATGATGATAATGTGCATTGATCAAGATAAACATCTTTATAAGATGAGTTATTTGCAAGATTATACTTAATTAATTAAGCATAAGCCTCTCTTTAGAATGTAACTAAGGCATTTTACCTTTGCTAAGTGTTACCTCTTTCCTAATTACACTTTACTTAAAATTACTTAGGGAATTGCATAGGATTACTTTGAGCATTTCTACTTTACGTGGACTTATCATGCTATTATTTTATCCTATTTACTTATAGTGGATGGGATTTTCCACCTTAAGTGGATGATCCACCTTTTGTGGTCTTATCACTTTCTAAGGCCTTTTTTGCACATACTTTATTACACAGTGGAGGATGATCCATCCCTGGTGGACACGTTATTCCACCTTGGGTGCGTGATAAGTTGTCCGTTGATTATCATGTAATGAGATAATGACAATTGTCATCATCTCATTCAATCCTTTGTAGTCACCTTGGATATATAGCCAATGGCTCTCTTATGTATTATCATCTACTGTATCTATTGTATTGCATTCTTTGTGAGATTACAGTTTTTTCTTGTCATATTATTTCTCTCTTTCTATCATTCTTTCCATTGCCTCTAGATCTTGGGTGGCTACCTTAATAGACAAATTTACATAATTTAAGGCTATGAGAACACATATACAGCTAATTTGTCAAATTAGTAGTTTTGTACTCTTCACATTTTATCTATATAATTATAATGTAAAATTACTTGATGTTCCTAGATTAATTTTTTCATAATTAGATAGATTTTTTTATGATATCAACAATGTACTTTGCAAAGCTAAAGACATGGTCTATATACTTTAACTTCCCCCCTTTTCTCCTCCATACCTGCCTAACTTGAAGAATTAGATTGACCCTTGGTAATAGTGTCTCCTCAACTTGAGTTAGGTTTTGTAAAGCAACATACTATTTTCCTACCATATTATGGTATTTCACTTCGTGAAATAAAATTCATTTAACTTTGAGAAGCATCTAGAGCATAGAATATTGTCATTTGTTTGTCTTATGCAATTCCTAAGTAACTCTCAATGCACATATAACATATAAAAATGTGAGATTATTGACCTATTCTTATCTTAAACTATTTTTTTATGTACATTTCTTTGTCTCAATTATTCCTACTTCAATCTGTATGTAATCTCTAACTCCTTAATTTAATTTACATTAAATCTTATATCTTATTATTTAAGGTAAGAATTTGTATATCTTTCTCCCCTATCTTAAAAATTTACTACATCCACACAAGCTCAAGAAAAATGTCTATGTAGAGATTAAAATAATGCCTGAGAAGAATGTCTATATAGACTCGAAACCCTTAAACCCTAAAGTAATAGCAAAATGGAAACCCTTTGACAGTATTAGTGACATTGAAAACCCATAAACATTGAATTTGTAACCCTTAAAAACCCTAACATTGGAAATGGAAGTGGAAACCATTAACACTAAAATTGAGACCCTATAACAGATAAATTAAAATGAAAGTGTAAAGGTCATTAGCAATAAAATTGAAAGCATTAAAAAAATAACTTGAAAATTTTGTAGATTTAATTGCAAACCATTGAATTTATGAACCCTGAAATAAGTCAAATAATAATAACTGTTTAATCTAAAGCCTTAAAAAATTATAATTATCCCAATAAGAAAAATATGAACAATGATGCTTGAGAAGACGGAAATATCTAATTCGTACGACTATGAACATGTTAGTGAAGCTAGAACACATGAGTACGATTCCCTTTGTCTTATAAGTGTTTATAAATATAGTAAGTTGTATTCACAATCACAAACACTCAAAAACAATTACAACAAGAGCTGTGCTACAACAGGAGTCCAGCCTAATAGTAAAAAAATAAATATTGTTTGAATAGATTGAACAAACATTGGCATAAGTAAATGATTGTAAATAATTATAAGAAGAAAATTAAAATAAAGTAATATAAACTAATAATTATTAAAGAGTAAATAAATTTATTTTAAAAATCTAATAAATTAATTTTATAAGTTTTAAAATAAAATTTAATCTTTTATAATATAAGAACATAGAATAATGAAATAGAAAATTAGCGAAAATTAGAGGAAAGTGTTGTTTGAACATATATTTTTTATTTTAAATCAATAGGTACAATATTATTTTAAATCAATTAACTTAAATAATTTCATTTATATGATGACTTAAAATTTTCTTAATGAAGGAGATTAGGGATTATATATATATATATATATATATATATATATATATATATATATATATATATATATAAAAAAAA
>MU226807.1:1052891-1075058 GCA_018584345.1 Thuja plicata
AAATATTGCCCCCACAAATAATAATAACAATAAACAAATATTGCCCTCACAAATAATAATAACAATAAACAAATATTGCCCCCACAAATAAATATTTTTCTTTCCTACTTTTAATTGATTAGACAATATTTTTGTAATTTTCACAATGAAAAATTAATTAAACCCCTAGCAAAAATAGGGTCAACCAATAAGAAAAAAGAAATATTTTTCAAGAAATTCAAAATAAAAAACAAGGCACTTCAAACATTGGAAATCATGTTTAATATTTTGCAAAGGCACAATTTTTAAGGCAAACTAATAGCATTAAATCACTTGAAAACATAAGTCTCAGCCTATAAATAGGCTGGACTAACAAGCATCAAAGACAACAACAATAGAGGTTATAGTTAGACAAAATATAAAAAGAATGCAAAAATATAGATTTGAACGCTCCAAAAGGTCTTCGGTGGCCATAGTGCGAGAAAACTTTATTTGTAACTCCTCCTAACGGTCACCACGAAGGGTTACCATGCAATGCTCAAAAACTGTATATGCGATGCAAGTTGAATCCATACTTGCAAAATGAACAATGGAGGAAGTAAACCCATAAACAATGGTAAGAATTCAATACAAATAAACCCAAGAAAAACCTAGTGTATTACTTGTAGAAAAGATGGTGTAGGTTGTGAAGAGAAGAGCACATTGTCATCGAGTCTTGAAGTTGAAGAGTCCCCTGTTGACCACGTTCTAGTCGCAAATATGTCGAAGACTCCAAAATGGGTGGGATAGAAAGAAATGAGACATGGCTCGATCTGTGAGGAGTCAGACATATTGAATGGAGTTGTGTTCGAAATACACGTCCCCTTAGCTTATTGTAAGGTGAGGTGACACGTAGTAAATGTCACTACATGTTGCAGCGTAAGGTGGACGCAAGAAGTAATGACATTAAGGGTTGTGGACTGGGTGGCCATGTGGTGGAATGCCACGTGGCCTCCTTGTCTAGTTCGGATGGTAAACACTTGTTTGTGGTGTGGACCCGTGCACGTCCCGATCGATACACAAAAATGCCATGACGGAGACACCTTGGATGGATAAGAGTGAAACACGTGACAAATTGCTGAGTCATGGACACAAATATTGATTTGAGGTTGCCAACTCAGCAATCTTGGTAACTGATTAAAACATGGGTCTTAGGTCCCATGGCGACCCACGTGGACCCCGAAATTAAGATGCGCACATTGTCGCTCTTCTCCCGTATAGATTGGTAGACGTACCCATCAGATTTGCAAGGTCAGTGTGACAACTTCTGTTAGATATGTCTACCTCGTGAGGGTGCAAGGTCACCGGGCTCAGAAAACTCAAAGAAGCTTCAAAACAGAATCGAATTAATAAACATGGCCCACCTGAGAAGCAGGAGAAGAAAATCGCAAAAACTTGTAGCTTTAGAAGCAGACCACTATCTATAATCTTGATTCGACAAACACTGGTCCTGCAGAAAATAGCTGTGGTTTGTTTACCTCAACGTATAGATTTCAGGCTTGCATGGCTGCAGTTGTTGCAGGAGATTAACTCGTTGATGCAACGCTTCATTTTGACAGCAGAAGAGAAGGTAAGGGGCTCTAATCCGGACGGTAAGAACTCTTTTCTAACATTTAAGAAAACATGAAATAATGGAGATGCCAAAATGTTGAGAGGCGTCTGATGGACTGACACATTTGACAGAAATGAGTTCAATGTGACTGCTTACAGATCGTGCATTGCTATCAGCCAGACATACTCGTGGAAAATATTAGTACTTTCTTAGTAGTTTGCTTGTCATCTGCATTACAAAACAATAAATTAAACATTTTAGTTCCTGTATTGTACAGCTAATTCAAAAGGTATGAAAAAACATGGTTTCTTAACATCATTCCAGCCGTAGTTCTCCTCCCCTTCTTTACTGTTGAAAGTTTTTCTTATCACGTGTGCAACGTCTATTCATCGATGTGGCCGTGCAAAGCCTTTTCTACTGTGGAAGCAGCATTAGGGGTCATTGAGGTACCTCTTGCAAAGCTTCCCTTCTACATAGTTTATCTCAAAGAGCATGACCATGAGAAATGAACTGTTTGAAAACCTACCATTTTAACTGTTAATACCATGAGATAAGACAATGAAGAATGATCAATCTACTCCCCCAGTGTCCTTTTCTATATCTATTTGTGATGGGTGGATTGAGGGCCTAAATTTGATGATCATGTGACCATGTTAAACTATTTTTATTAAAGTTAAATTTTTAAGGTCATTCTATCACACCACATAAATTATTTTAAGTAGACAATATTTTTTATATAAGCTTATACTTTTACACTCATACATATGTGCATGTGTACACACACATACACATCTACCTACATATATTCGAAATGAAAAATGCTTTAATATTTGAAAACTAGTAGTATTTATAGATAAAATTCTATAAAAGAATCGTATGGAAAACAAGATCAAATATAAAATTCAGGTCTTGAATGGATGTACAAACTATCTATTCATTCAAGCCATACCATGTGCCCCAAAACCTAATTACTAGCATCAAATATATTTTAGTTAGCGTTTAGTTTCTAGTTTGTCTAGTTTATTTTATATAGTTTGTAGGAATTTTTGCACATGTATGCAAATATTCACTATCTAATTAAGATGCTCACTACTTCTAATACGCCTCTTCAAAAATTACATAGAAATATTATCATCCTCCTCTACCAAGTTTTTTTCATTTGTTCTCTTTTTCCTTTTAGATATGTGTCCATCATATCCTAGCTACCTCCTTAAAGAGATTCTCCTCTTTCTTTCTCTCATCAAATATAATCCACAACTACTTGATCTCCTCCAAACTCTTTTTTCTACTCCCATTTTCAATTATTATTACATCTACATATATATCAACAAAAAATTTAATATAGGAACAAAATTTTCCATATCCATATTGTCAAATATCTTCTTCTTTTGCACTCTTCACTCTTCCGAATTCCTTTACATCTTTCATGCAAGTATATTTATTTTCAATCTACTACACTTCATCAACCATCATAACTATATTTTATTCTTATCTTAAAATGTATTAGTGACAAGACTAAGCCATCATGGACAATCAAGGAAATTATCGAGGAGGCCAGAATCATAATTAATTCCTTTAATCAAGTTATAATTTCTCACACCTATAGGGAGGCGAATGGTACTGTTGACGAGTTGGCCAACTTTGCGGTTAATGCCAGGGACATCGTGATTTGGCACGATTATACAAATCTGACCATCGATATCAAAGCCAAGTTGGCCTTCGATAGATCCCGAAGCATGAGGGTAGATTGGGTGCACCTTGAGAAGCTATGATGATTAGACACATCTTAAAAAATCAAAGGGAAATTATGATGGAAAGTGGTGTCTTTCCCAAGAACACTAATTATAGACACAAGTTAACCCTTGCTAATTTCAAAGTTTCCTGTTTTCAGAATTACTATTTTCTCTGTGTTTCCTTCCTTTTCTGAGAATTGTGTGATCATGGGAGGAGGGCTTAATCGCAAAGAGCCGAAGGACTGCGTAAAATGGAAAAAAATTCCGGAAGCCTGGGAAATTCTTGAGAAGGGTGGTCTTACTACTTACATGGAAATATTGCATGGGGCTAAAGACAGTGCTACTAAATTATTTGTGGACTCTTGGAAAAATGGGGCGATGACCATAGCGGGAATTACTGTTAATATCATGGAGGATTTCATAGCTGAGATCTCTGGGCTCAGCACGAAGGGAATGAAGTTCTTCCGGGATAGCAAGGTTTCTCGAAAGGCTATTTGGCATTTTCCAAAGAGTAAGGAGGAGAAAAAAAGTCTTGTTAAAGAGTCTGGGGGATGCTATGATGTGGATTCGTTCAAAGATATTTGGGCTACTGTTATGGTGGTGATCATGGAGTATGTTACACTGGATGGTAGGTTCAAAAGAGCCCATTCTTACCACTTTGTTTTGCTCTATCATTTCTGACATAAAATTAGGGTCTCTCTGCCTTTCTTTATTTTACAATCTCTCCGTTCTAGCATTATCCAGTATAAGAAGAAGGAAAAGAAACCCATTCTACATGAAGGGTTGATCCTTTTAATTGTAGAACATATCAAGAAGAGGGCTAGGGATAGCCCTGCCCTAACCCCGTCCAAGTCTGGGTCGGGCAAAAAAAGAATTAGGGATGGGAATGAGAAAGAAAAGAGTTCTACAGGCAAAATAATTAAGAAGGAGAAGGAGATTACCATGGATACAGATACCTCTGCCGATAGTGTGGAAGGCTATGAAAATATGGCTGATTCTACAGAGGAAGATAGTTACTCTACTTCCTTGGTTTCAAACTCTATTTCGGAGGAGAACGATAACACGGATGAGGAAGTGATGGGTTCTATGGACAAAGAAAAAGTTTTGGATTGCAGGAAAATTAGAGAGGATAAGAAGGAGGATGAGGAAGGTCAGAAGGTGCCTATTCTGGTTGAGTATGATAGTTCTGAAGACCATGATGTACTGATCTCGCCGAAGCTTGAAGTGGTTATGGGTTGTGATCAAGATACTCAGAAGGAAGCTATAGAGGTGGAGAAATTTTCCCCTGTCAAGGAGTCAACTTCACCTATGAAGGAGACAGATAATGTCCCTGGTGATTCTCAGAACATTCCTTTTATCAAGACTGTGGACCTGCAGGAAAGAAATGTTCAACTGCTAAAGGATGACATGGACAATAAGATTGACCCTCCTTTTGGGGTTCTCCAAACTACCAAAGCTGCCTCTATGTACTCCTTTCGATTAATGAAATGGGTGTTCCAGGAGATCAAGAATCTACACCTTAAGTATCGTGCCATTACTGCTAAGGTGGATACTCTGCAGAATCAGATGGAGTTTGGCCCTAACACCAAGGAGGACAAGATGATTAATAATGATGACAGTAATGTCCAGTACTTACAAGCCAGAATTGATATCCTGGAGCATACTATGAAAAAACATATGCATGATTACAACAACTTTATGGGCTCGACCATGGATTGTTTCCTGACCATTAAGGCTGAGCTGGATACTGGGTCGCCAGGTAACAAACCAGAGGACATTATTAAGAACCTGGAATATGAAGGACCCAAAAAACACACGAGATCAGCTCGAAAGAAGAAAATTCACGACAGATTCTAGGAACTCTCTGAGTTCAATGCTACGATGAAGAAGATATCTAAAGCAAAGCAGGAAGCCGCTGAGGCTTGTAAGGAGCTGGTCTAGCACTCTAGTTTCTGGGTTTGGTGGTTGGTCCTTTTTGTGGTTTCTAGTTTCTTTCCTATTTTTTTGTTGTTGTTAGCTTTTCGGCGAACTGGCTTCCAGGCCTGTCTCTTTTTGGGGTGCTTCAATGTATTATCTCTGTTTCTAGCATGTAAGGCGTTTTGGGTCCCCATTTAAAACATGTTTTTCCTACAATCAAAAACTATATTTTATTCTTCTATGTTTTGTTAGTCGTCATCTATCGATTGTTTAAGTCCTCCAAAGGACATTCCATAAAAAAAAAAAATAATAATAATAATTTTCTTCACCTTAGTAACCTTAACTACAACATACCTACTTCCTTGTAATTTGAAAGAAATGTTTTAGATACAATTTTATTCTTCTCTTTTTACACATATTCTTATGTGAGAATCACTTGTTTTATCCAAACAATAGAACACTCTACTTCATCTTCCTCTCTTAATCCACCTTCCTCTATACCCACAAATAAATAATATTGAAAAATTATGAAGATTAACAACTCCCATAATATTTCCTCTTCTTCTTACTCAGCTCAACTCTCCTCTTTTTTCAAATTTCTAGCTTATAAATCATTTCAAAATTCATACTATCAATATTTTTCCAACCCCTCTTCTTAGAATGTCTTTATATCCTCTTTTGAAAGAATTTCTTTTATAGCCCTTCTAAGGCTATTCAAATAGACAATAGAATCACATCATAGATATTCTAGTACTCTAGATGGGACAAGAACACACCTAGATGGGACAAGAACACACCTGATATATGGATGCTCTATTTCTTCTCATTAAAATGACTAGAATGGTATGATATCTATGATTCAAACTTGTAGAATAGTTATTACCAATTATCCTTTATAAGATTACATGTGTGCTTTATGATTACTATTTGTTGCACTTTTCATAAATTTTAGTTTATTTGTATGAAGACACACTACTATTTAGAAGTGAGTATCACTTAAGGTGAGTGTTGACATTGTGTTTTATATGTTGCTTTCTTATGTCCATGTTTCTTATGTTGCACTTATTATCTGTTCTTGTGCCATGCATGTTCATCCTTAATATATATGTATATATGTATGATATTTAGGTTTTCAATTGATATGTTTTGTTTTGTATCTAGTTTGTAAAATAATTTTTATGGTGAGTGTATGTTAAAATGTCTTTATAAACCTTTTGTCTGGTATTTTTTAAATTTTTGGGATCTATGGGCCATGTGTAATGTGTGAATCAGTCAAAGTAGTGAATTAAGAAATATAATCATTGGTGTCATGAGGTACCTAACTTTTGGAAATTATAAATGAACCCTCCTTTACCTATACAAATAATTGGATGAAAATGTGAGTACCTCTATAGTAGGTCAAATATCTTCCCCATATTAAGTATAATTACTTTTACTTTTTACTTGAGGAATCATGAAATTATAAATGAAGATCACTTGTTCCTATTTTCTTCTTCATAATATTATATTTATAAAGACCACTTAGTAAATTCAATTAGACGATCTAATGTAATCATGTATATTACTAAAGATTTATAGTTCTTGGGGCTTTGTATAATTAAGATAAATAATTATGCTTTATTATACTTCTATCTTTCATCCTACTTTGTAATTAATTCAATTTTAAACGTTCAATGCAATTATTTATATCGTTTGCTTATCGGTGTAATATTCTTAATGAGAATAAAAAAACTTAAGATGGCTCCATGATGACATAAAACGAGAAGGTGAGAGGCTCTAATCTAGATGGTTAAGATTTCATTTCTAAGATTAAGATGGTATGAAATAAGGAAGATGTTAAAAGTTGGCATTGATCTCATATCCAACAAGAGATAAGTTCTACGCGACTACTTAACGATGCATTGCTATCAGCCAGACACACTTGTGGAAAATATTAGAACTCTCTTAAGAATTTGCTTGTCATGTGTATTGTACAATAAATTAAACAGTTCAGTTCCTGTATTGTACAAGAAATTAAAAAGGTGTCAAAAAAAACATGTTTTCTGTACATCATTCCAATGGTACCTAGTTCTCCTCCCCTTCTTTACCGTTGAGCGTAGTGTTGATGCACCTGTTGCATGAAGCTTTTCTCATCGTGGGATGAGAAAAGATGTGCCCATTGTAAAGATTCTTCTTTTTTGCAAGAAGCATCTATGGATCATTGATGTACCTCTTGAAAAGCTTTTCTTACCATGGGTCCTGCTCTCCTCCTAAATAGTTAATCCCATATGATTGACGTCCCTATCAGAAGTTTTATCCGTACCAGTTTAATTACCATAGTTTGAACTTCATACCTACTCAATTCATCACATTTCCCTACAATTGTTTCTAAATCAACTTTATTTATCATTATATAAATATTTTAGGTCATATTTAATAATCATCAGGAAAACTCATGTACCATGTGTCGAAGTTTGAATTATACTACTTGTAAAGCTTTTCTTACTATATGGGAATACATCACCTCTTTTGCAAAGCTCTCGCCATGTGAGCATATCTACAGTACCCATTACAAAGCATTTCCCATTATGGGTGCATTTACATATCTGTAATATTGTGTCCATTCGAAAGTAATTCTCACCATGGAAATGCCTCTACAAATCTTTGATGTACTTCTCCAGCAGTTAGAGAACGTCTATAGTATCCATAGTAAAGATTTTCATAGAGTAAGAATGTATCGACAATGCTTGTAAATCTTTTCCCAGCACGGGAACCACGGGGACACCTCTAGAATTCATTGATTTGCTTATTGCAAAACTTTCCCACTATAAGAATGCATCTATGAATCATTGACGTGCTATGCAAGAAAAAAAATTTCACAGTGAAAATAAATTTACCCATTGCAATTCTTTTCCTACCATGAAATGCATCTACAAATAATTGATGTACTCATTACAAAGCTTTTCTCACAATACCAATGCATCTATCTACCTATTTCTCCATGTTCTTTTCTTCACCTAGTTCTGATGGTGGGATATAGGGCCTAGATTTGATGATCATGTGATCATGTTTAACTATTTAAATTTACTATAAGTTACAATATTTTTTAACAATATTATATCACATGAAAGAGATGTTTTTAAATAGGCTATAATTTTTTTTATAAGATCATAATTGTACATACTTATTATATATATCAAATAGATAAATTTTCACATTTTTTTATTGTGTGATAGACAAAATCAGTTATAAAATTTAAGCCTGGATTTGGTGTAGTAGCCACGTTTTAATTCAAATTTTAAATTACTCATGCCACGTGCCCTACAAACTAACGCCAACCTCTTAAGTGTAGTTTTTCATAATTTGTGCATTTAGTTTAGTTTATATAACTCAAGAAGGATTTTACACATGTTAGACAACATTCACATTCAGTTCGTAAGATCTTTACAACCTTTATTATGCCTCTTCCAAAAACTTACTAAAAATGTTAGTATCCTCCCCTACTAAGTTCTTCCACCCTTCCAGATATTGTCTAGTATATCCCAATCTTTTCCAATATGCTCTCTTCTTTCTTTTCCTCATCAAATGTACAATCCACCACTAATTGACCCCTCCATCAAAATCTTCTTCTCCTTTCTTCACTTGGTATTACACCTACATACAAACCATCATAGGCTATATTTTGGAGATAAATATTTCCATCTCTACCTTGTCATCATCATCTTCTTTTTTACTCCCCACTCCACATTCCTTTACATCTTTCATGCATGTAGAACTATTTTTTCTCTACTACACTTCATCATGGAACACCACCATATTTTTTTATTTTTATTTTCAAAATTTTAATGTTTCCTATCTACCAATATTTTCAAGTCCTCCAAAGGACATTCTACTACTATAATTTTTATTATCCTTAGGAACCTTAGCTACAAAAATCCCTTCTTCCACACATTTAAAAACAAGGGCTGCGTAGGCGCAACTGGAGTCATTGCCTCGTGTTTCGAGTAGGAGATTTTGAGTTGGAAATGGGATAGTCAAATAAAGTCTTCCTCCTTTTATAGTTGTCAAATGCTGAATGCCATTTTGATATTGATCAAATCCATTGTACATGTATAGAAAGAAGAATATAAAATAGGTTACTGTTTGTTGGTAAATAGTTTTAGTAGTATTTACGATCCTAAGACAGATGACCTATGCAACTAAGGATTTGAATTAACCAATATAACATTTCAAAACAGGGGAGAAGTTTAAGATTCCTATGTTTGCAATCAAGAGAATAAATATGATGACATGTGAAAAATATTTTAGCTGCAATGTGAAATACCTAAACCTTGCAAGTGGGAAACCAACCCATGTTAGAAGCATCCAGACATATTATACAATAAATTCACAAAATCAAGAAACACAATTCAGTTCAGTGTTGAATGATGAAGCATATACATAGAGCGAAAACACTCTGCATATTAGTATGACATTGGATAACTAACATAATGTTTCCCCTCTACAAATTGATTTATGTTTTTGTTGATCACAAAACTTCCAATCAAATTTAGAGCTTCTGGATTTTGAACCTTGTCAGCTCCCAAAATTTGTTCTACTCTGTAGTTTGATGCTTCACCATCTTGAGATGCATTAGATAGAGAAATTTGTAAAGTTTCAACCTTCTTAGAATTTGATATACTTTATAGTTTGATGCTTCACCATCTAGAGTTATATTAGACATATTAATTTGTCAAATTATATCCTTTTCATCCTTTATTTCTTTGTATCCTTCTATAACCTTTGCACTACTTTCACTATCTTGTCCATTACACTTGCTCTCTTGATCTAAGATATTGGTATAATTGACTTTAGGGCATTTCTAATTATTGAATGTAATACACAAAATCTCATTTACAATTATAGAAGTAATTCCTATAGTATCAACATTCTCAGGAATTTGAAAAAGCTTCTGAAAGCTATCAGCTTCTATTCTCCTATACTTGTCTATTTTCATCACAAGAAGGGTGTTGTTCACTAATTCTGACATTTTTACCACCTTGAAGTCACATTTCTAAATGTTTCTTTTCATATCCTACATAATAAATAATTATAATTAACAATACTTTTTTAGGAATAAACTATGTTGGTGTCCAAAAATGATGGATCACTTTTGGCCAACTGACAGGTATAATGGTGATGCACCACTTGATACCTCTACAATTTTGGCTTAATCACCCAAGGCTGGTAGGCCTGATTTCACTTTGAAATATCAAATTTTCTTTGTCACACAACTGTGTACACAACAAAAAAAGCTCCTCCTAAGGTGGTGAATGATCCTTGGAGGGAAACAATGAATCTCCTGATAATTTTAATTTTAAAGCTTAACTAAACTAATAATCACTAAGATCCTAGTTGTAAGGTTTTGAAATAAATGATTTAATAATCTACAAACTACAAAGCATGAACCAATATAATAATTTCCAAATAATGATTAGATTAGTGCCTTCTAAAAACTTGGGCTATAGAGTCAGAAAACTCTCAATCCTACATACAATCGGAGACAGTTTTAAAAACTTACTTTTAATAAAGCAAGGTTATCACTTCATAGGCTTCCACTTGAATTATAATTCAAATCAATATATACAGCTAATCTTATCAAATTTAACTCAAATTAAGAGACCGATAAAAATAAGTGAAGATACGCAGATCTTTCAATTGATATTTAAACTATATATATTAATTTTGAATTATGATACTTAGGGAATTCAACACAATGAAACACTCTATAAGATAGAATATCTGAAAGACTAATTGAAAATATATAACTTATAACCACAAATAAAAAGAAGACACTTATCTTTATTAATGTTGAAAAAATAGTACATTAGAGTCCATGTTGTAGTTGTGATCAAATTCTACCCTATGAAAATATTGTATTGTATTGTCTTGTCTCTTTACATTATCTATATATATGTGTTTAAGTGGCTTTCACACCTCTTTAGGGTGAAAATACATAACCCTTATTACAAATTATTTTGAAAAAACAATAAACTAACTAAAAAATAACTACCTAACTTTCAGATTTGGCTTTGGTCAAAAATCCAAAACACCTTGTGAAAAGATAATATTTCTGCTGGAGATAGGATATTTGATTTCCCAAACTGGGTCATTTTTTATATTTTTAAAATTTGACCATCTTTAGCCTCTGTCAGCATCATCTTTGTAGCAGGTCAAAATTCCAGCATTTTCTGAAGGCTTCGATTAGTTAGTTCTATTTATTTGTGTCATAAAGCTTCCTCCCTTGAATTTTTAGAGTACGGAGAAACTTGCTTCTTGATTTGGGACTTCTAAATTCTCAAAATTTAGGGTACCAACAGTGGCTCTTTCTAGGGACATATACTCCTTGTGAGCATAGCAAGATTCTAGCTATCTCTGGAGAAGCAGACCATTAGTTAACTATCCTCTTCATAAAATATTTTTCTGAACTTAATTTGGTGGCCCCTGGCCCTCAAGATTAATATTATTCTTTTCCTCTGTCAAAGATCTGATTTTGATCGTGTAATACATCGAAACTCCTAAAAATGATATTATATCATACCTTTTCCTTATCAACTAGAATATTTGAAAATAGACAAGTTTCAAAATTATTCAATCCCAACATTTGATCCTTTGTTGTATCTGATGCATCATCCTTATGGACCAAATTCATTGGTTTCACTTTATCAACATAATCAATGGCTTTTGATTTATGTTTTTCCTCTGAGATATAATCAGGTGCACTATGTTCTTTGCTGGATGGAGGATATGTGTGCATATGATCAGTCATATAAATATCTAAACTAAGTTCTCTTGCTTGGATTTTTCCTTGCACACAATCTGCCCCATTTCCATTCTTCAGATACTGTTTATCTTTACATAAAATTTTTGAAGATAGCTCATATTCAGGAACTATCTTCTTATCAGGAATTTGATTAGATAGGACACTCTGATAATTTTTAGAACCAATCTTCAACACATTTTCATCATTATGCCTGTTCGATTCTATCTCATTTTCACATGTCTGAAACAACTTTTTCTTAGAGGATGAAATGATGCACGTCTCATTTTTTGCATACACTTCCCCATACATATTCTTAGATTCATCATCCACAAAATGATTATTAGGCCCACTATTTTTATCATGATGCTGATGGACTTGATTGCATAGAAAATATTATTCAACTGATGGATTCAAGGGCATAGACATATCTTCCTCTACTTCCTCTTCAAACAATGGATTTAGGAACATAGAGAACTCAAGCACATCTTCTTTTGCTTCCTCTTCAAATAATGAATTTAGGAACATAGAGAGATTGGGTATATCTTCATGAGAGATTTCATCTAAAGCTTCTTCTTGTTTATATGTTGTATGTTGTTCTATTTCATCTCCTCTCTTTGATTCTTGGAAGTTATCATCTCCTTCATCTAGGAATCCCTGAATATATACTGATCCATCAAATCGCTTATCATGGTGCATTGAGAAATAAAATTGACCACTCTTCTCAAAATGTTTTTGATATTCCATGTCTAGTAAATATAATATTTCTTCTGTACTGAGAAGATCTTCTTCCTCATCATCATGGTCATTGATACCCATTTCCATGTAAATCTCACTATGTACAGATTCTTCTTCATTATGATCAGAATTTTTCTCCTCCATGTCATCACAAGTACAATTATGGCTCTCAAGAATGGGTGATTCTTTATCTTCTGTATGACTAGTGCACTCATCTTCCTCACCAAGGTAATCATCAGGCGCAAGGTATTGTTCAATCTAAGCATAAGCCTCCCTTTTTTTGTCTTCCTCATCTTCTTCTAATATATGTGTAAGGAACTTTATAGAAGGATCATGTGATGTGATTCCCAACTCATGCATTTTATTTATCAATTCCTTGTGTAGAGGCCTAATGTTTGAAGGTATCTCTTGAAGAATGCTCACCATTCTTATCAGCAAGTGTACAAAAGACTCCCTTGGAATCTCTCCAAGCTCCAAAAGATATTAAGTGGAGACATTATAGGATCGTCTTCCATGCTGAAAATTTGGTCTTCATACTGTTCATAACACATGTTGTCTTCTTCACCACTGGCATCATGAAACATATCAAGAAACCATTGCTCAAACTATCTCCATGATGAGATACATTGTGTGGGTAGTGATTCATATTATTTTTGTGCATAGTCCCTTATAGTCCTGCTAAATAATCTCATCACCTGATACTCTGCATAGATATCATAATCTTCTATGAATATGTAAAATGCATCCAAGTGTTGTAGTGCCGAGTGATCCCATTCTCCATGGAACCTTGGTAGAAGTTGTGAAAGTTTTGGGGATAACTTATTTGGGATGCACTAAAATATCCTAAGATCCAATGGCCTGATGCCATCTTGAATAAATGGTCTTCTTTGAAATGGTTGAAACATCCTGAAATAGAATTGTCTCCCTTTTCAAAGAAGAAAATTATCATCTCCTTCTGAGTCTTCTCCCTTAGTAGAGTCACTGAATGAAAAGTTTTACTAAATAGAGTCACCACCTCTTTCGAGGAAAATGTTGATTTGTTATTCTTCTAGATTCTTCCTTCCAACAGAGTGTACTTTCAAACAAAACTAGTATAACTATTGTCTGATCTGCGAAATCTAAAACTCTGGGTAACTTCACAATACTTATTGTGAGAAAATATCCCCAGTAGAGTCTAACTTCTTTTACCAGAAACTCTAAAAAACTGTTCTTAATGATAACTTCTCCAGTGAAGTCACCAATTTGTTGGTGCCCAATAATGATAGATCACTTTTGGCCAACTGATAGGTATAATGGTGATGCACCACTTGATACCTCTACAATTTTGGCTTAATCAAGCCAAGGCTGGTAGGCTTGATTTCACTTTGAACTATCAGATTTTCTATGTCGCACAACTACATACACAACAAACAAAGCTCCTCCCAAGGTGGTGAATGATCCTTGGAGGAAAAAAATGAATCTCTTGATAATTTTTATTTTAAAACTTAACTAAACTGATAATCACTAAGATCGTAGTTGTAAGGTTTTGAAATAAATGATTTAATAATATACAAACTACAAAGCATGAACCAATATAACAATTTCCAAATAATGATTAGATTAGTGCCTTCTAAAAACTTGGGCTATAGAGTCAGAAAAATCTTAATCCTATGTACATTTGGAGACAGTTTTAAAAAGTTGCTTTTAATAAAGAAAGCCTATAACTTCACAGGCTTCCACTTGACTTACAATTCAAATCAATATATACAGCTAATCTTATCAAATTTAACTCAAATTAAGAGACCGATAAAAACAAGTGAAGATACACAGATCTTTGAATTGATATTTAAACTATATATATTAATTTTGAATTATGATACTCAGGGAATTCAACACAGTGAAACACTCTATACGATAGAATATCTGAAAGAATAATTGAAAATATATAACTTATAACCAAAAATTAAAATAAGAGCACTTATCTTTAATAATGTTGAAAAAATAGTACATCAGAGTCCATGTTGTTGTTGTGATCAAATTCTATCCTATGAAAATATTGTATTGTAATGTCTTGTCTCTTTACATTATGTATATATGTGTGTTTGAGTGGCTTTCACACCTCTTTAGGGTGAAAAGACATAACCCTTATTATAAATTATTTTAAAAAAACAGTAAACTAACTAAAAAATAACTACCTAACTTTTGAATTTGGCTCTGGCCGAGAATCCAAAACACCTCGTAAAAAGATAATATTTCTGCTAGAGATAGGAAATTTTATTTCCCAATCTGGGACATTTTTAGATTTTTAAAATTTGACCATCTTCAGCCTCTGTCAGCATCATCTTTGTAGTAGGTAAAAATTCCAACATTTTCTGAAGGCTTCGATTAGTTTTTTTTTTTAATCTTTGTGTCATAAAGCTTCCTTCCTTTGATTTTTTTCAATATGGAGAAACTTGCTTCTTGATTTGGGACTTCTAAATTCTCAAAATTTGGGGTACCGACAAATTATATGTTTAGTATAGAATCAATTTTCACTGAGCAGTATTATAGGGTGGATTATTACTAATAATAGGAATCATTGCAGTGAAAATTTTGTCTGTCAATAAAACATATATATTGAATAAAACCAAAATTTATGATGATGGGATAAATGAATTCATGAGATTTTAGAAATAAACCTAGGAGATTTAGCACCATGACATGGGCTTCAACTGTGTCCATTCATATAATTGGGGCACCATTTTGCTAAAAAATGTTATAAAATTAGTAGTCACTGCTTGCAGCACGAAACCAAACCAAGAAATGTACCTACAAAACATGAGCTATTCATAAAATATAAAATTCAATCTCAAGGAGTACTAATAAAACCCTTAGATAATAAATAAAGATATAATAAATGTATAGTACTTGATTCAAAAGATTATATATATAAATGTTTTTAATACATATATACAATAAGAAATATTTACACTTTTTAAATGTGAAACATCAATGCAACTCTAGAATGTATGATAAATACCTTATTATATCACTATTTGGAAGTCTTTCAATTTTTTTTGCCGAAATCACCATCCTCCTGCTACCCATGAAAGGTATTCAGAAGGTGATAGAATA
The DNA here is from genome assembly GCA_018584345.1 of Thuja plicata. Classification (NCBI taxonomy): domain Eukaryota; kingdom Viridiplantae; phylum Streptophyta; class Pinopsida; order Cupressales; family Cupressaceae; genus Thuja; species Thuja plicata. The sequence goes on from MU226807.1 coordinate 1,068,721, forward strand.
CCTGTAGTGCAAATATAGTAGCAAGTACACCACCTACGCAGAACAATCCACTGATTGTAGGGGTGCAACACTATATATACTTCACAATGGTATGCATAAACAAAACAAAATGCTGCCCAAAACAACATAATGTGGATGAAGTGCTCCACTTTTAGAGATACACGAGAGATATTATGAAAAGTAATGGCAACCACAATTGCAGCAAAAAAATCTATCATGTCTGTAATCAAGAAAAACTTGAAAGCAATTCCATATCCTTTTTCTGCCTCGTCCATACTTTCGAACATATTCAACATCATAATGAAGCTTTCTAGCACAAACACCATAGTAAAAATTGTTAGAGTAATCATTAGTTTGCTTATTAATTAAATCATGTTGATTTAATTAGTTAAGTTATTACTCTTTAGTGCTTAAGATTTCTCTTAGGTGTATTAATAATTAATTTTTTTAGTAATTATTAATGTGCAACCTAGATTTTTTAGGCTTTAGGGTTTTGTTCACCTTTATAGGTTGAACCTTGTATTCTTTTTTCATTAACTCGGATTTTAATTTAGCTCTCACATTTTGAGTAACTTTTGAGTTCTTCTTTTTCCCTCTTTCTTCTTCTCTCCTGTAATAGGTTATTTTCATGCAGGTGTTCTTGGCATTCTGTGGATTTGTATGTCTCAAATCCTACATGGTATTAGACCCACACTGCTACTGCCTAGTCTGGGGTTTGTGAAGCCGTGATCTAAGGGCAAAAACCACAGCTTTTCTGGGGTTTCTTCTTCATTCTGGAAGAGACACTTTTTTCTAGAGCACTTTGAGAAAAAACAAATGCCACCATCGTGCTCAAAAGGCCTAGGAGAGTCAATTTTCATATAAAATTTGCCATTTTTGGCCACAGTGACCTTTGGGAAATTTTTTCTCTCTCACAGGCCATACAACTCAAATTTCAAGGTGAAAAATAAAAATAAAAATTTAAAAAATCAATTTTTATTGAATTTTACGTTAAAAAATAATGCATGCAGTGTTAATGGGCACTACCGTTAGTTAACTGCTAGTGGTTAATCTCTAGCGGTTAGCCTAACTGCCAGGGTTAAACTCGCAAACCTTTTGGAGCAGTTTTGGTATTTTGGCCATATCTTCAGCATACGACGTCGATTTTTTGACTTCCTTATATTTTCAAAAATCTCTTTCTGAGATCTATCTAATTATGGTTGTTTGATTTTTTGTTTTTGTATTTTTGATGTCTTTGTTTCCATTCAAAGTTAGAACTTGTGTTTTTCACTCTCAGGGGCATATCTTTTGCGTTTGAACTCCATTTTGTGCAAACAAATAGTCGTTGGAAATGTACTATAGTGATCTTTCTATATTTACTGTCTATTTCATCAGAAAATTTACCAAGTAAATTTTATTCAGCTTTGTGTGTTTTTACACTTTGCTCAATTACTTGGATGTTTTGGCACCTAAATGGGTTCTGTTTGCGTGGGATGGGTTATATTAATTTGATCTAAATGTATAAAAGTCAGATTTCTCAGTTTGTTTCATTTGAAGAGTTATCATGGGTTTTTCTACTCACCCTTCAGTTGTTATTCTGGAATGGGGCAACTATGAGTCATGGGCAAAGGGTATACTTACACATTGTAGCTGGCTTAATATTTTGCCGTATTTGTATGATCTCATACCCAAACCAGCCACTTCAGAGGGAAACCTAACATGGGATACTATTAGAGATGACATAGTAGGACTTATAGTGTCTAGTATTGATCATGACACTGTGTTGGCTATATCAGACATTGATTGTCCTCACCTACTTTGGACACGTCTTTGGGAGATCTATGGAGACCCTAATCTCTCTCCATTCCCAGAGGATCCTGCTTTAGATTGTCTCATACCAATTTTATAGACAGAGAATACACACTTTGATCATTATACTTTAGAGGAGCTTGAGTATTTAGACACCCTTACATGTTCCAATGGATCAGAGGTTTGTCTCACAGTTCCCACTCTTTAGACTGAGACTTCATCATCATCTCCTATTGCTCCTGATTCTATGCAACAGAGAATCATACATCTTCCATACATAGATACTTTGGACTCTTATGTTGCAGACATATCTTTCTTATTTGTTGAGTCTTATACTACAGAGTTGGAGGGTTATTTTGAGGACATTCATCTCTTATCCCTTGACAGTCAGGTTATCACTGTTTGCCCACCATTATACATGCATTCTACAATTGTATTTCAGGATTCTCTACATCAGTTTGGATTTGGCATCATTTGTTTCAGTTCAGATAGAGAGATTCTTCAGCATCCGATCATGGCACACATCCTGAGACAGATTGGTTCATCACTCTTCACAAGGTTTCTTCGACATTGTCCTTTGGATTTATTTCTTTCCAAGGGGAGGAATATTTCAGGATCTCCTTTTGGATTCTACATCAGGCATCTACCATTGTGACATGATTTTCTTCATTCTGGGGGGACTTTGGTGTCTCTTCCCTCTCTCATGGGGGGGTTGGTTGTACTTATGGTCTTGAGAGAGTCTCTGGAGCCATTTCTTTTCTACTTTTTTCTATCTCTTTTTGGAGAGGGGTTTTTCCCACTGGGTTTTCTCCTTTTCTCCTCTTTACAAAGATTATTTGTATTGGGCACCTGATCAAGCCTTGTTTCCAGGACCCATTTCTTACTTTCATAGCTGTGCTAAGTTAGCTTACCCCCTATGCTTAGCTTAAGGGGGGTGTTAGAGTAATCATTAGTTTTCTTATTAATTAAATCATGTTGATTTAATTAATTAATTTATTACTCTTTAGTGCTTAAGCTTTCTCTTAGGTGCATTAATAATTAATTCTTTTATTAATTATTAATGTTCAACCTAGCTTTTTTAGGCTTTAGGGTTTTGTTCACCTTTATAGGTTGAACCTTGTATTCTTTTTCATCAATTCAGATTATAATTTAGCTCTCACATTTTGAGTAATTTCTAAGTTCTTATTTTTCCCTCTTTCTACTTCTCTCCTGTAATAGGTTATTTTCATGTAGGTGTTCTTGGCATTCTGTGGATTTGTATCTCTTAGAAATTACTCTCCCTGCTATCCAATATAAATTCCCTCCTTTCTTTGTTCAGAAATTCAAACACTGTGTAGATGCATGAAAATAAAAAATATTAAATAATAATATCAAGTGGTCATACATGCAAATCATAAAACCATAGACAAAGCATGCTATTGGTTAGAAACAAAGCGCACCAAGAAATTACAAAATGAGAATAAATTGTAAAAATAGATAAAATCTTTTCCACAGTAAATCCTTTACATTCTTTTGCAGAACTTGGAAATGGTTAGTCGTTGCTTCTCTGCATCTCCAATCCCACAATTCACATATAATGAAAGATGAGGAACCTAAAATAATCCAAAAATTGGAAGGATTCAAGAACATAATAAGAATCCAACCAATAATGTTATGTGTTTATTTCGACCAATTTGGAAAACAAAAGATATACTTTGGACTCGAAGCTAATTCAATAATAGCTAAAGAAGAAAATATTCCAAAAAGGAAACAAACAATCCACGAAATGGCAGACATTACAAAGATACTAAAGTTGAAGATTAAAGACATGTAGAACAGGGTTGTCATGCTTGAGGGAAATGTTGACAAAGATTTAATGAAATACTTTGTGAATATCATCCTATAGAAGAGAATTTGTGGATTAAGATGAGATAGGTTCATAAGAATAAGAAATCTAATGATGTTTCAATGCACAGGCACTCAACATGAATAAAACTGTTCAAAACAAGGGAAAAATAAAAATATTAGGGTCTTCAAGATACTAGATTCATGGGCTACCAAAGACAAGGCACGTGTACCATTTTGCACAATGTCACCTAACAACAAGCCAACACGTACATAGCGAAGAAACTAAAATCAGCCGCTCACAATTTCTATTAAGTATTTCAACAAATATTTGAATAAAGAAAAATAAAAGAATACTAGAAAAATTCTGGTAGCCAATTGAAAAAATGAAACCATAAACATAGAATTTCACTTTAATACGTAAATTCCCTCAGACCATAGCTTAAGCAAATATCACACGATTTCCTAAGAACAATTTAATGTTGGAAGTGCTATCGAAAATATTAGTCTCTTGCCTTAATGGCAGGGACTAATAAATGCTTTGATATAATTTTAATATTATCTATTTTTTACCCTCTTACATAGTGATCACTTCTTTATACAACTAATAGGATAGTCTACTTCACATATTCTTCTCTTATTCTTCTTTCCTCCCTACCCACATGTGAGCTAATACTAGAAAAATTATAAAGCTCAATATGCCTGATATTATTTCCTCTTATTTATTCATATTCATCTCATGTCTACTCTCCTTTATGACTGTTAACATTGATTTTTTTTCAAAATGTACATTCTGTTAGAGATTTGGTTTTGAACAGTTGATTGATTGTATGTTTGTCATTGATGACAACATATAATACACATCAGTACTTCTGTATTTACTTATCCATATGATGACATAAAGAATAGCGTGGATAGATACATGTTGTTGACATGTTTACTATGCTATGTTCATACACGCAGACCCAGATATGAAGTTTTAGTAAATATATATAATTCTGTTATTGACGGTTACAGTTCTGGAGGAATAACGGTTTAAGGCCGATGTATGTAATGTGTTGATCGATTTGCACCTATCTTCAAGATATGCGTGTGTATATTCATGATGAGTTGTGAGTTTTTGATATTAATCTAAATGCGCCAAACATATTTCAAGAATATTACAAAGTTATGGTTAAATTGATGAAGCCAACTTAGTGAAGCGATGCGTCTATTTAGTTAGTACTTGCGCGGTTGTAATTATGCTTGTGCACTTAGTAAAGCCTACAAGGATGTTAAGAAGAGTTGTCCTATAGGTCCCATGATCTCATACTTGGTGTATGTACTTATAGAAGGTCATTTTTAATAAGAAGAGTTGTGAAAGCCAGAGATTAAAAAAGCAGAGCAGAGTGTTAAAGCAGCATAGCTATATTTATCATATGTTGATAATATAGATATTGAAGTTGAAGCTTTTAGAATATAGAGAAGATTGTTGTAGTGCTTTACAAGAGGCTAAAGTATCGGTGCACAAAAGGAATTGATCAGACAAGCAGTGTCACAAAAATAAGTTCACCTTGTTGATACAGTGTGTATCAAATAACCAGAAGGTTGTAGCATTCACCACTTGGATAGTGAGTCCTCCACCCCTAACAGGGTTATTGTAAAAGACTCCTAACAGGGTCCGACCCTTAACCAGGTCACTATACTACTGGATTGTAATGTACAAATCCTAACAGGGTTGGAAGATCTTTTAATAGGGAGCACTATAAATAGTATAGTTCTTTGTGGGTACTAATTTCCACCGGGGTTTTTACCATTTGGTTTCCTCATAACCAAATTGATGTGTTGTGTAATGTATTATCTGTATGAGCATTTACTTTGTATCAATCTAGATTAATAAGTTTAAGATAAAGATTTAAAGTTGCTGATAACTGATTCACCCCCCCTCTCAGTTATCCCTGAAGTATTCTAACAATTGGTATTAGATCCAAGTGCCTTGGAGAGAAAGCCTAACATCTTAAGGTAGATCAGATGGCATACTTCAGAAAAGAGAACCCTAAGTTTGATGGAGAGAACTATTTGGATTGGAAGAACAAAATGATAACACATCTACAATGTGTTGGCTTTGAGATCTTTGAGATTACTAAAGAAGTTGTAATTCCCTCTCTAAAAGACCTTGCAAAGGACGATGCTACTAGTAGACAAAAGGAAACATTTACCAATAATGCAATTACAAAAGAAGCCCTAATCAGCGCCTTATCTGACAGTGAATTTTTTGAAATCAAGAAGATTGACAAAGAATATACCATATGGAAGTATTTATAAGACATGTTTGAAGGAGATGTTCAAAAAAAGAATGCACGCAGGAAGACGTGGAAGAAGAAATACAACAGTCTTGAGATGTTACCTAAAGAGAACATTAGAGCTTATAATCAGAGGATAAATGAAGCAGTATCTGGAATCAGAAACAATGCAGGAGAAATTTTAGAAGAAGATATAATGGATAAGTTGTTAACTACCTTGACATCATACTATGAAAATAAGATCAACATGCTAGAGGAAACTATGCAATTCTCACAAAAATTCAAGAGAGAGACTTTGATCAGCAAAATCTCTACATTTGAGATATCAAGATTGAAGAGTGAACCTAAGAATGAAACAACCTTCAAAGCTTCAATCCACGGTAAGAAATCCTCACACATCTCTAGTCATAATGAGAATGAAGAAACTGATGAAGAGCTAGAAGA
>MU226807.1:1078675-1104203 GCA_018584345.1 Thuja plicata
ATGTACTTATCCATATGATGACATGAAGACTAGCGTGGATAGATACATGTTGTTGACATGTTTACTATGCTATGTTCATACACATAGACCCAGATATGAAGTTTCAGTAAAGATATGTAATTCTGTTATTGACGGTTACAGTTCTGGAGGAATAACAGTTTAAGGCCAAAGTATGTAACGTGTTGATCGAGTTGCGCCTATCTTTAGGATATGCGTGTGTATATTCATGATGAGTTATGAGTTATTGATATTAATCTAAACATGCCAAACATATTTCAAGAATATTACAAAGTTATGGTTAAATTGATGAAGCTGACTTAGTGAAGCGACGCGTCTATTCAGTTAGTACTTGCACGGTTGTAATTATGCTTGCGCACTTAGTAGAGCCGACAAGGATGTTAAGAAGAGTTGTCCTACAGGTCCCATGATCTCATACTTGGTGTATGTACTTATAGAAGGTCATTTGTAATAAGAAGAGTTGCGAAAGCCAGAGATTAAAAAAGCTTTGCAAAGTGTTAAAGCAGCAGAGCTATATTTATCATATGTTGATAATATAGATATTGAAGTTGAAGCTTTTAGAATACAAAGAAGATTGTTGTAGTGCTTTACAAGAGGTTAAAGCATCAACGCACAAAAGGAACTGATCAGACAAGCAGTGTCACAAATAGCAGTTCACCTTGTTGATACAGTGTGTATCAAATAACCACAAGGTTGTAGCCTTCACCACTTGGACAGTGAGTCCTCCACCCCTAACAGGGTTATTGTAAAAGAATCCTACTAGGGTCCGACCCTTAACCAGGTCACTATACTACTGCATTGTAATGTACAAATCCTAACAGGGTTGGAAGATCTTTTAACAGGGATCACTAGAAACAGTATAGTTCTTTGTGGGTACTAATTCCCACCGGGGTTTTTACCATTTGGTTTCCCCGTAACCAAATTGATGTGTTGTGTAATGTGTTATTTGTATGAGCATTTACTTTGTATCAATCTAGATTAATAAGTTTAAGATAAAGATTTAAAGTTGCTGATAACTGATTCACCCCCCCCTCTCAGTTATCACTGAAGTATTCTAACACATTCTTAATATTTTTCCAACTTTTGTCCTTAGAATATCTTTATCTCATCCTAAAAAAAATAAATTATAGTCCTCTTCAAGAGTACCCAAAAACACTTTAGGATCACATCATAGATATTGTTGAATTATTTATTCTAGAAAAATAATTCACATGATATATGGATGTATATATTTATTACTAGAATATATCACTAGGACAAGGATATCTATTATATAAAACTTGTAAAATAAGCAATACCAGTAGTGCTCGATAGGATTTCATGGAGTACTTTGTGATTACTATTGATTACACTTTTCTAAAACTAGCACTTGCACTAGATGAGGTATAAGGGTACATATAATATTTCAAAGTCAATGTCCCTCCCTCCTTCCCTCCCTTGTTCGTTTCTTAACTACAAATTAGTATATTCAAGTTAACATGTCTTTTAAGTTATTGCATATTTTACTGATAAGTCTAGAATTTAAAATATAAAAGAAGGAAAATATATTCTTAAAATTCTATCTAAACAATAAAAGGCATTTCAATTTTCAATACAAGGGAATGCGTGAATACAAATGTAGGGTCGATAAAATAGAGGTATTTATAGAAGGTTGCTTATAACAAATTGTGTAGAATGACCCATAGCCTGCACTTTTTTTTAGTAGAAACATGTTTTGCATGGACAGTGTAGATATTCCACGTACCTTGTTCATGGTTCCACATTCTACATATAGATTGAGCATTCTATGCCACTATTTTGTGCTACTTATTCATGTATGAGACACAAAATTGATTCTCTATTTGCATTGAAGTCGAAGCCAATAAGTCAACCATGACATTTCAGGAAGAAAATTAGCTAGCTCTATCTCATAGCTCTCAAGACAGGAGAGCTAAACTCATCCTTGACTGAATAGAACCAAGATGTAAAAGGAGATAAAGATTCATAAACACAAGCTTATTTGGTTTTTGACTTTTGGATTTATGGTACTACTTTTGTATGGATTCGTCCTTTATTAGCTCTGCCAGAGAGGGGAGTAGGAATTTTGGGAATGGTGAGTCAAGTTTCTGAATTGGTAAAGGAACTATATACTCTGTAACTCATCTCATGTTCAATAGCTTCTGCAACTCTTTTTCTTTACATTGTGACTCATAAGACCTTGTAATGCTTTCATTTGGAAATCATGCTCAGTACTAAATTATCTAAATTTGGCTCTAAATGTGCAAAGAGTAAATTCTCTGGAATTTTTGGGATATGAAGCCCAATGGTCACATGACCGTCGGTTTCTGGACCATCTCTTCATATTAGAAGAGCTCTCTATAAATGATTGTGTGCAATCATGTATTGTAGATTGGGTTAATATAAGAATTTCCTACTTCAAGTGTGCATGTAGGCAAATTGTCGAACCATGATAAAATTGTGTTCTTGTTTTGTTCTTGATTTTCTATTTTCATTTTCATTTCTCTGCTTGTTTTAGATTTACAATTGGTATTAGTGCCAAGGTGAGGCTAGCGAAGAGATGGAAGAAGATGAAGTTTATTCTGTCATCAATAAATTTCTTAGAAATTTAAGCTCGGTAGAGAGTGATGTTGTGCCTCCAAGACCAAAAGAATTTTCCATGTGAATTAGTGGGATAGCTAGGAAAACAAGCCTGAAGATGAACCAGAAGAAGATTTAGAAGCTCTCAAATTTGAGCTTTATGCAATTCTCGAGTGCATAGGTGACGTGCAACATAGTAAAGTTGTTATGGAAGAATTGCGGAAGAGGGAAAAGATAGACAAGACTAGCAAGTCTGTTAATGACCTGGTGTTGGTCTTTTATAAAATGGCTACTCTTACTTCTGGCTTCAGACTTGATGATCAAAATACTTTTTCTTGCAGAGTTCATAAGATGTTGCAGCTACAGGAAGTTTCCAATTATCCCTTGCGTGGTCCTGCAGATACCGGTTTCAATGCAGAAAATTAGTTTCAATCTCTACCGTTGTGTAGTGGTGTTGATCACACACAAGTTTCTTCAACAAAGTCTAAGAAAAGAGAACACGGGAAACCTCTACAATATTCAATAGAGGAAGGATACTCTATGGTGTGTGACACACCAAACTGGGAGGACGCAGACAAAACCTGCAACCATGGTGGTAAGGAAACCGCTAGTGATTGTACTACACGATATTACTCACCAAATTCTGCAAATTCTACAGACAGCTTGGTAGGACATCCCATGATGGATAGTCGTGGTTGTAGTGATTTCTTTCACTCACAGAAAATTAACAGGATTCCCATGTGGATGAGGTGTGTGGGTCATATCGTGATGAGGACTCTATCCACTCAAGCCCATTTTCAATGGGCATTCAACCAGACCGTGACTTTTTCAAAGGCACGCTAGGAAATATTGGTACCGATAAGGTGGAAATTGGTTTGGGGACCATGAATTTGGTAGTAGAATCCATGAAAAGAGGAAATCCTACGATTGAGAGGCAGAGAACGACACCCTCTATGGTTTCTCAAGAAGGTGGACACATATGCTTGCTAGGCACATTGCCAAACACCTATTCTCATCATCTGTCGACATATGATATTCCACACAACTCTTCCACTTCGTTTGATTTCCATTTCCCCATTGCTGAAGCAGGTGATCACATGAGCGAGACTCTTAATGTGCCCCACTCGGTTGGGATTGAAATTGATGGTCGGCGTGCAGAGTTTGGAATTTGAGGAGAGAAAAATAAGATCGACATGGGTAGTTGGGATGTAGAATTTTTGGATTCAAACAAAGCTGATGCAGAGGACAAGTGCTCAGGATTCAAAGGTTTCAGAATGAGTTATCACAAAAATGATGATTTTGTAGACAAGACTATTACGCATCCTAAGCCAGGCGGTTATTGTCAATGTTTTGCCGATAGCCACCGTGGAGTAGCAAGCGTAATGATTTGTCTGTTAAACAATCACCATTTCAGGTTGAAGCCTTTTGCAGCTTGGACAAGGGAAAGTTGATGGAATGATTCCCTGACTATTTTGATTACGACACTATTTTGGGCCAATCCTGGGAGTTACCCGTAGGGTATATGCAGATTCTGGTGGGTGTTGTAATGCCCCTATTGCTCGATGGATTAGAGTACATGGTTCCAATAACCACTACCGAGCATTGCTTGGTGGTCAGTGCCAACAGAGGGATCCTTGGCATGTCACTGCTGACAGTTGAGGAAGGGACATTGTGTTTTGTAACTCCTGAGGAAGAAATGTTAATGTTTTGGCACAAATAATTTTATGTTTAGTCTTTAGAAGCAGAGAATATCGCAGAGAGGGAAAAAACACGTGAATATATTGTGTATATGTTCAAGTATCCTTATGTGGAAGTAGATGAAGTAGAAATTTTTCATGCACCTACAAGAGAAGATGTTTTTAATTCTGATCTGATGTGGAGAAGATTCATTCGAATTATACTGGAACAGAGTCTGGCGACGTTGAGATCTTCTCAAGGTCTCGCTGTTTTTGTTCTGTGAGATTCAGAGTAGGAAGAAGGGGATGCCACACTACATGGATGTGTCAGTTGAACTTCACAGGGGAGATTATTAGGATATGAAGCCCAACGGTCACATGATCATTAGTTTCTTCCATCTCTTCATATTAGAAGATCTCTCTATAAATGAGTGTGTGCAGTCATGTATTGTATTGTGTATTGTAGATTGGGTTAGTATAAGAATTTCCCATTTCAAGTGTGGACGTAGGAAAATTACCGAACCACAATAAAATAGTGTTCTTGGTTTTCTGTTTTCATTTTTATATCTCTGCTTGTTTTAGATTTACAATAATTTCCTCTAATTGTGAAAATGGGTATGCTTAGAATTCATATGTAGAAAGTGCGGTCTGATTTGCTTGAAAAAATGATGGAGCAGTGGACTGCTTCTTCCGTTTCAGGGTTGTTTGCAAGGGATGGATTGTTCTATTTTAATCCCAACACTTAAATTCCATAGCAAGAAATATCCACCCATTTCTCATTCTTTTCCATTGCAATACCCAACTTCCCTTCCTAATCTATTCCTTCTTCACCCACACTTGGTGTTCCATTTCTCTATCTTTCATGCATCATGAGTGCTACTGCCCCATCAATTTCAGAGGATCTGCTTTTGGAATGCTCTTGGAAGACATTCATGCCAATTCCTAGCTTGGCTATAATCCTCCAACTCTATGCATTTGCAGAATGATAACTTGAGTATTCGATGGAAGGGACTTTTTTGGCCAGCAACTAAACATTTTCGATTACATTTTTCTGACGCAAATAATTTTGGCGAGCATTTTTCGATAGAATGGGATGTGCCCTAATGAAAAAGGGCAGCGACTAATCTCCATGTAAAATGCACCAAAGATTAAAAAGATTCAAACTTTTTTTTTTCAGATTCGCGAAAACATACTCTAAAAAAAAAAAAAATTGTGGTTTTCCACCACAAAATATGCAGATCATGAAGAAAAAAGCTGAAAATTTTGCGAAAATCTGTTGTGCTTTCTAGTTTTTGAAACTTGGTCAATGATACATTTTACATGGAGGATAGCCGTGTCCATGAAAAAGCCTATCAGCTAATGATAGTTTATTTCTATGAAAGTACACTAAGTTTTTAAGGAAATAAGTCTCTTGGTCTAGTATGAGATTCGAGATGAGTGTTGAGATTGTGTTCTATTTTTTTTACTCTTAGGTTTGTGTTCCTTATGTTGTATTTATTGTTTGGTCTTGTGTATGGCTGGGCTTCATGTATATTTATGCTCATATGATATTTATTTGTAATTGGTGTGGTTTGAAGTATTGTGTGATCTAGTTTATATTGTGATAATTTTATGGTGGGTGTATGTAAGTGAATGTTTTTTGGAAACCTTGTGCTAGATATTATTTTGATTTTTGAGATATATGATTCATTTATATGTTATGGATTATTCAAAGAAATTAATTGTGAAAGATAATCATCAATATCATGATGTACCTTACTTTTGGACTATAAATGGTCATTTCTTTACCTATAGTAATGGTTTAGGAAGAATTTGAGTTCCTCTATAGTAGGTGAATTCCTTCCCTATATAGCTACAAATTCCGGGGAACCATGAAGGTTATAGATGAATGAATGTTTATATTTTTCTTCTTCATGATATTATATTTTTAAGACCACTTAAAGATGTAGAAAAATCAACTAGATGGCCTAATATAATCATGTATATCTATTGAAGGTTTATAGTTCTTGACCCTTTGTACAATTAAGATAAAGAATTATTCTTTATGGTAACTTAATTTTTACATTGGAACCTTTATTTGATTCAATTTTAGTTGTTCAATTCAATATTTTAAATTACTTTCTTATTGGTGCAATAATCATAATAAGAAGAAAACAATCCTGTTTACATTTTCATGATTAAATATAAGTCATGCATTACCAAAAAATTATTGGTATAATATTATTACTTGGAAGTAAACTATAACACCTTCATCTCAATCACTAAATAATTGTAATAAGAAGTAAACAATCATTTTTACATTTTTAGGATTAAATATAAATCATGCATTACCAACAATTTATTGGTATAATAGTAGTACTTGGAAGTAAACTATAACACCTTCATCACAATAACTAAACAAAGGGGATAATGAATTTTTAAAATATAAATAATAAAGCATAAAAATGGGCCATTTAAACACGACTAAAAAAGGGCAAAAAACCTACAAGGTCTTAAATTCTAACACCCTATTCCTTGAAGGAATGCACCAACTATAGTTAAAATATTTCAAGGGAGAACTTATCATACTCATAACATGTAATCCCAAATTATGAACTCTATTTTGGATTTGTTATCTCTATAAAGAGATGCTCTATGACATGTCATAACATGCATCATAGATTGGTCAAAAAACTGATTCACCAATATAAATGCACTTTTATATGATCATTTATATTTCATAGAATTGTCATAAGATCTCTTGTGCACCTTACAATTTCATAAGATGATCTTGCACATTTCTAGGGAATTGCACTCTCTTACAAATTTTTACCATGTCATGTACATTAGATTAGACATGTGAAAATGTTTTTCATAGTGTGACTCATTTTTTTAATGAGGGAAATATTAAATAATATATAATTTATAAACTGAAATCACATCATCTATGACAGAGATATCACAAAAGTCAACAATAAAAAATTGGTATTGTATTTAATACACATGTCATTTATAGTAGGTACTGAGCATGATATCCCACTATGCCATATTTTATTACATGGATAGCCTAATATTAAAGAGAATAGTTTGGAAATTTTGAATAGGAGTAGTAACTAGCTCAATTATAAGGACTCAAATTCATCACTTTCTGTACTAAGAATACATATTTTCAAAGTGAGGTGAGATGATAAAAACGATTATAGTTAGAAACATTTTTAATTTGTTTCCTTAGGGGAATTTGAGATAGTTCTATTTTATTACAACTTTATATGAATCCAAACACAAAGGTCATGCCATCTACACATCTATGAAGCTTGATGGAGTGGTAATATACTCAATAGGTGAAGAAACACACATCATTTTTATTTTTAGCATTCAAAGAAATAAAGGTAAAGTACAAAGTGTGAGAGGTGGTTTTAGAAATCGACAACAACATTCTTGTGTGTTGATGCCATAATTGAAGTGTGATTGAAATAATTTCTTGAATCATGAATACATAAAAGGCCTAGCTAAAGTAATTTGTTCTCAGACAATAGTTATTAACATGCGACTCAATAATTGATGGTATTTCTAAGTGACAGTCAACTTTGGTGGCATATTTAGTAATGTAATTTTAGCATTACATGGTAGGAGAGTTCATAAGATGGTAATAGACATTGACACAACTTATTTATAAAATATTAGACTATTGATATTAATTCTCCCACCATTCTAGGTATCAAAGTACATAACATGACAACTCTATAACACACAAAATAATCTATATCTACATATTCTAATGAGATTTATATTGATAAACCAATAATGAGCCCTTTTCCCTATAAGTATGTTGATCCATTATACTTCTTATGCTATTGAATAGGATTTAAATAATTCATATTCTTAGAGAATATATTAGTTGTGACATTTATTAATATATCCAAAAAGAAAGGGTCTTCAAGGATGAAAGTTAGTGAACCATTGGGTTTCTCTAGCTGGCCTCTTATGATACTATTTAAAGGTAAACTTCAATATGGCATAGAATAAGTTAAATATCCTCTATCTTAAAATGAATACGAGGATGTATGGATCCCCTATGGTTGCAATAGGTGAGGCTCAAGATGTAAACATATAATTTTGATGATTTTGACCATTTGATATTATTAATGCTCAATAAGAAGAACGAATCCAATCTAAGTATCAGAATAGTATGTTAGTTTTACTTGTGGCCCTCCCTATGGGATCCCAAATAAACCACATTGCCCAGGAAAGAGATTCCTATATTGGTATTAAAAAGATATCTCCAATGGTTATAGGATAATTTAGGTTGAAAGTAATTATTTAAACATTATGAACTATCTTAAATGGATGTAGAAACCAAGTTGGACTACAAATAATCTTATAGTTGATAGCCTAAAATTTCTTAAGGTCTCATATTTTTCTAGAAGGCAATATGGTCATACTTTTTTTGAAAACTATGGGTTACATCAACCTAATATGTATTTTTGCAGGATTAGTGATAATTTTCCCATAGAAGTTAAAATCCTTATCTATGATGAAATTTGAACATGTCAAAGGGAGGCCTTTAGGCCTAATGATTACGATTCTTAGGTGCTTCACTAGATTTAAAATCTCAACTAGTCCATATAACATGGCGAGATGTAAAGGTATGAAATCCAGGTGGGATATTTATTGGGCCACCATCATAGTCACTCTCTTCACCACACACTTTCTAGGGATTCTTTCCTTTTTGGTTAATTTATTTTTTCTCAGCTTTGATTTTTCTTAAATAGTCTCACTATTTTTCAATGAGAGGTGATAGAAAACAATTTGAGCCAATTTCTTGTGAAAAATAGATAAATTACCCTATGATTTGGGGAAATATTTCCATAGGAGGTATTACCCAATTACTAGATAATTTACATGGTTATGACTTGGTGGTCACCAAATCTTTTGTTGATGGATGGAAAAATGGAATGTTATACATCTATAAAATGGAGATCTCAATAATTGAAGAAATCATAGCTGAAGTCATCAATATGTTGATTGAAGGTAGAAAGTTCTACAAAGACCATGCAATTTTGCGTGAAGCTATCACCATTATTTTCAATAGTGGTGAATGCGAGAAGGTCAAGTGAACTACTAATGGGGGCCATAATTGGGGAACCATCAAACCCATCTAGGAAGATGTGGTTGAGATTTTTATAAGGTATGCCACTTTGGATGACCACTTTACTAGCTTTCTCAGTTATTATTTCATTCCTCTAAACTAGTTTAGGCATAATAGACTTGTTTTGATTCCCAACTATTTTCTTGCCCCTCTTTGGGTTGGTCCTGACTCCTAATGAACATAGGAAGAATCAAAATTCACCATTCCTTCATGAAGGGATTTTTTTTACTTATTATGGAATGTGTCAAAGATTTTTCCATACCCATGAAGCCTTTTCAGTAAAAATCAAAGATTGAATTCACATAGAATGTGAATGTACATCTCTCATAGATATCTACAGGCCTATACGATGAATTGTTGGATGAAGAGGTTATGGCCAATCAAGCATAGCCTAGAAGATAAAAGATATATTTTTATGATCTTGATTAAGTTCCTCATATGGACTACATCCCGACCTCTTTTACCCCTACCCCACCCAAGATGGAAAACAAGTATGAGAAAGAGGATTCCTCTAGGAGAGAAAAGGGGAAAGATTAATTAAGGTAAAAAGAATAAGAAACTACCCTAGGTTGAGATTGGGAAGAGATGTCAATATTTTGGCCCCAAAATTTTGAAGACTAATGATAAGCCTAGCTGTCAAGAGGAACCAAGAAAAGAAGGGGATGTGGGGAATCAAAGATATATTCTAAATTTGGAAGTGGGGCCTAATGAGGTGAATTTCCATATAGAAATCCCTGTTGAAATGGAGAAAAGGACCCCTATTAACCTTGAAAAAGGATCTTCTAAAATGAGAACATAGTATATGTTATCTCTTGCAAACAATATTTCTAACGGCTAGCCTACATTTTTAAATTTGGTTGGTTTTTGAAGTTAATTCTTTGAGAGAGGATATTAATGATGTCAATTCCAAGATTGATAATAAAAAATAGATGTAAGCCATGGCTTTGACATAGATAGTTACAAGAATATTTATTACCTTATCCAAGCTATGGGTAATGATGTCAAAACCATTAAAAAAACCATAAAGAAAATATTAGAATCTTGGAAGAAACTATAGGCAAGATCCATGAGAAACTTAGAGCCATGGTGGCTATTAGCAGTTCATAATAATTAAGAATAGATCTAATGGCCTAAGGAAGATAAATTAGAGAGACCAAGATCTCAATGAAACTAATATGAGAAAGTATAAATTAATAGTCTTTTCTATGACTATGACAAACCACCATAAAAGTGAAGGATCAATTCCAGTTCAAGGACCATCTACGAGAACCCACAACCATGTTAAAGGAAAGGAGTGATCCAATATTGTCCGTGAGGTTCTAGATATTAATGAGGATGCAATTTTTAAAATGCAGAGACTCTGAAGGTTTTGAAATAATATATTCTAAGCTTGGGTCTATGACCCTATTTTCCTTTTTCTCTTCTAGGTTGTGTACCTTGTTTAGGTTTTTGATGCTTACTTGTTATTTTTCCATTATTTTTGGTTTGGTTTTGGCTTCTTTTGTCCGTATATTTTTGAAATAGGTTTTTTGGGACCCTTAAAAACCTATTTACTCTAATAAAAATAAATCCAATCTAAGCACCTCATGCCATGTAGATTTCAATTAAAATATTTAAGTGAGTAGTAATCTCTTCATCTAGTAAATTTATTCCAGCCACTCATGGAGGTTCATAATCATGACAAGAAGGTTTTTCTTCATGTTTTTATGAGAAACATTGTAATTTTAGACTATATTAAATGATGCATCACAAGACTTAAAAAGAAATGAAAAAATTAAGGATGTTGGCCAAGCTTGTTATCATGGTATCTCAAAATATGTAGAATGTATATACAATGTATTTTAACATCTTTAATGTATTGTAATTTAAGCTATTTTAAGATCTTTAATGTATTGACAGTACTTGGGCTTGTGGTTCTGTACTACAAGATGATATTGGGGGCATAGAGATGCTACCCTCTCCCAACTCTCATATTTGTAATCCCATTAGGGGTGGATTGTCTTATGAGGCTCTTTGTGGCTATCTCCTAAGAGGAATGGTATCTACCTGCTCCTCCTCCTCCTCCTCCTCCCTAGTCACCTCCCATTGGTTCCTCCTCAAACTCTACTCTAGTTTTCTCATCTTCCTCAGTCTCTTCCTCCTCAACATGGTCTTCCTACACCTCATCTTTGGCTACATGTGTCTGTTGTCTCAGCCATGTCCTCGGGTCACCAATAGGGTAGTTCATTGGAAAGATGATACTAACTCCATGATATATCACATTACTCGTGTACTCTCTGAGTGTACCTACATCCTCTATATCATCTGATTAAACAAAATCTCATCCCTCATATTTTATGGATTCTATATCCTCTATCACATCTATAGTGGGTCTTGGTTGAGCCCATAACCTTGGTATGTATTTTTGTCTATACATAAACAATGTATTTTAAGCTCTTTAATGTATCGACAATACCTGGGGCCTATTGTTCTTTAGTACAGGATGATACTGGGGGCATAGATGTACTATCCTCTCCTCACTCTTGTATGTGTAATTCCATTAGGGGGGATTCTCTAACAAGTCTCTTTGTTCCTATCTCCTCATAGGAGTGATATTTACCTCATTCTCCTCGTTGTCGTTCTCCTCCTCCTTAGCTCCTCCCTAGTCACCTTGCATAGGTGCCTCATCAACATCTACTCTAGGTTTCTCATCCTCCTTAACATGATCTTCCTACACCTCATCTCTAACTACCTGTGACTGTGACCTCATCCATGTCCTCAGATCACCTATAGGGTAGTTCATTTGAAAGATGATACTAACTCCATGATATCTCACATTTCTCGTGTACTCTCTGAGTATACTTACATCCTCTATATCATATGATACTATGACATCTCATCCCTCCTCTAATGTGGAGTTTGTATCATCTATCACATCCAGAGTGGGTCTCGATTGGGCCCTTGGCCTTGTTATGAATCACTACCCATCCAGATAGATTGATACTACTCTTGATGCATCCTATGGGAAGCTAAACTATCTCCTCACTCTGTCAATGTAAAATGACACCATAATGTAGTTGTGTCGTGTCTCTAGACATAAATCTCCCTACATAAATATTATCTGAGGATATGTCTTGGTCCATTTCACCATCTATTGATATAGTATCCATATGATATCAGTTACTTGGAACCAATCGATGATGACTATCCAATATAAAAAATCTCCCCACTGCCACATATTGCTCAATGGATAAGAAAATGCTCATGGATCTACCAGGTGTATCTCGATCAGGCATCCAACAGGCCATGTACAATTGATATTCTCAAACATCTATACTTTTAGTAATGTGCATACGACTAAACTCTCCTAATAATAAAAAAAAATCTCCCCAACTCATAACATAAGTGAGCAATCATACTCCTCCCACAAGAGTAGAAAATATGTTTCTCCTCCATACCTTGGACAACATGTGTGAGACACGCTATAAATATGGTACCTTTGTAATCTAGTTTCACCACTATAGCAATCACACATACTATCACCTTCCTGAAAAAGGGAACGTCCTCTGTGACATATAATAGAACCTCTAGTGATATATGATGGGTAGGCTCATGAGGAAATGCTTGACCAAGAAACAACACCTAATCCTTCGCTATCTCTACATCTGATAGCAACATGGCTACTCTAACTACCCTCCCTTGGATAGGTAATATCATGATGTGATACACATCCTCCAAGGTCACAATTATCTTTCTAGTGGGTAGGTGAAATATCAACATGTCCTCATCCCATCGGTCCATCGATGCCATCGACATATCATTATGATATTTCATCACTAGAAGATGATTGACCTGGTACAAGCCCACATCTCTTAGTAGATCCAAATATTCTCTACTCAGCTCTCATATTTTTCCACACAAATATGACATCACTTTAAATCCTAAATGTCCTCCCATTTTTAGACATGTCTAAAATCATGCGACAAGAAAGTGGCATCAGTAAACCATATATACATCATATTGCTACTACACCAAAAATTGAAAACTCTAATCTTTGGGTACCTAGCACCTTGGAGGGTACATAATTCCTCCCAAGGTACATAATACCCTAGAGAGTATATAACGCCTCCTAGGTTATATAACACCTTTAAGGGTACAAAATGCCTCCCAAGGTACAAAGTGTACTGGAAGGTATAGAGTGCCTTAGAATGATTATAGTGCACACAAAACTATAATCCTATGTAGTAGAAAAGTCAAAATATAGTATGAAAAGTCAAAATAAAGGTGCAAGGACAAACCTCCTCCAATGCTGTCTCATACTCCACTGCTTGTCTCAAGTTCTCGATCTATGTGGACATGATTGGCTTTCTCCTTCAAATTTTTCTTCTCTTCAAAAGCACAAAAAGAAAAGTTATGAAAATTACACTCTAATTGGTAAAGGTAACTACCATTTGAGTGAAATGTTTTCTATGTCCCTTTTTCACTTTCTTTTTAACCCTTATATATGATATTTAATATGCTTATACACTTAATCATTCATATCTTATGCTAGAGAGCTCCAATTATCACACTGTTTATTGTGCTAAGACTGTGATTCGATTCTCTATCTATTAGGGTGGGAATATACCTATCTCCAAATTTAATCATTCTCTTAGTAATACCTAGGTGGTTTATGGTTTTAAACTGACATGTGGTTTTTCATAATGTGGTTCCTAGCATTTTATTGCATGAATTGTACGTTGGGTTCTTCTCATTTAACAACTTAGGAATATCCTTTTATTTATTGATTCTTCTACTTTATCTTGCATATGCACGTAGTGTCATATACCACTAAGGTGGGGGCTAAATGTAATTTCATAAATTGTAAGCTGCACCTGAGTGGTGTAAACTTTCATGATTTTTTAGCACTTGCCTTAGCATGTTTACATCATAGCATCCATAATATGACTTCATGATTTAACTTAAAATTCAAGTATGGGTCCTCTATCAATTCAATCTTGTCTAAAATCATGGTAAACCCTTATTTCTAAGTGTAATCCTTTGTTTTTCCTCCAATCCAATAATTCATCTCATCATCGAGGCCCTATATTACTATTTGCAGTCTTGGTTTTTTTTTCCGACCTCAAAACTGACTATCTATTCTAATCTCTCATCCTCTCATTTCCTAGGACCCATGGTCCTAATTTAGTCCTTAATTGCATGGTACATAATGTTATTAATTTTGTGTAGCTTGAGGATTGAGTCCAAATTTAAATTGAGTCCTCATCTTAGTGATTTAACAGAGGATTAGGATTTATTGTCGACTCTCTCAATTTTATCTCCCAATTTAGTATAAAATCAAGATTCACACTTAATTTTTGGGGTTACAAAAAGAATGCAAGGTTGGAGCCCCAATTTGAAGACATCCCATTGCAGCGAGGACTTTCAAATTAAGGTTACATCAATATTCTGTCAAGTAGTTTAAGCATTCAATCATCTCAACATCAAGATGAAGCCACAAAATGATTATGATGATGACTAGGAGATTACTAACTAATGATTGAATTCTATCCTTCCTCTTAGTATTGGGCAGCATTTCTTGTTATCTTCAGATCTATATAGTTGTGCTTAAGATATATACTTGTTACATGCTTTCAATCATACATTGCTTCAATTTTCATATAGTGTTTACTCTATCACACTAGGGTGGGTCTTTACATTACATTTATACACTTTTAGCTCATATCAATTTAACATACTCTAGATTCACGAGTATTGCACACTTTATCTCTATTATGGTGGCTATCTGTGGAGGTGAGAATCATGAAAATGAGGGTTTGACCAAGGAAATATCCTATATAGCTACCCAAACACACAATCCTCATATTTGTAGGTACATAAGACTTTGGAATTAGTTGTCAGAATGTTTCCAGACTCTCCTCCCTGAGACAATCATTCTGCAATTTGTACCAAATGAAAACCCTAGGTACAAATGTTGTAGATGATCTATACTCAGCATAATCAAGGGAAATTATACAAATAATGGTCAAAGGATCTCAGATTATTAGATATAGGTATTTTTAGGATTTTGTCAATAAAAAATTCAGATTAGGAAATAGTATGTTGCTTTATAAAACCTAACATTGGCAAGTCATTTATGTAGAAATCCATATTTATTATAATTTTGTATCCACATCAAAACACAAATTTTTGGTTCAAACTTCAAACAATATAAGAAATTATATAGTGGATGTGGATTTTTTTCTTTTCTTTTTTCAACGACAGTAGCAAGATAGTTGATTTAATTTGTAATAAAAAAGAGTGTTTAAAGTTGTTGAGGAATACACTGATTTAATTTGTAATAAAAAAAGAGTTTAAAGTTGTCGAGGAATGCACTGCAAAATCAAAATGAGTCACCCTAGCACACACAATTATTACTACCAAGAATACAAAATGCATTTACCCAACGTTCCAAGTTTGTCATCATAACAAGAAACAAATATTTTAAATATCAAGGGGAAATATACTACAACAAGAGACTTAGAGGAACAAGAGTCCAATGGAAAAAGAGACAGAAACCAAAGGAGAAAAGGGGAGAAGGATCCAAGAAGAGAAGTCAAAAAAGGGGGGAGACAAACCACATAAAGGAGCCTTATTTTCCTCCATGATCGTCCAGACAAAGAGAGAAAGACAAAATACTATGTTCTGTAAAGATATCGGCTTACAAATTCCTTCTAAGTGATAAAACACTGTAGCCATGGATGGAACCATCGAGATCTCAAGAAGCTCTTGAATCTTCCATATGGTCTCTTGATAAGGAACAAAAATAAGGCCAAGCTTAATGGATGTTTAAAACTCTGCAAGAACACGATAAGTAGCAATAACTAGAAATTTAAAACATCTACCAAAGAGGCACTATGGATTATGAATTATGTAGCTTGAATAGGCAAGGTCTGGTAGAGAAGGTGGACAATGTATCTATGAATATAACTCATATTTATCCCACAAACCATATAAGGGTACTACCCAAGATCCATACACATGGTTAAAAATCTAGAAACAACCTCTGTAAATTTGAATTGAATTTGATATAACTCACAGCTATCATACGAACCAAGAAAGGGTCCTACACGAGATCCATACATATGGTTAAAAATCAAGATACAATCCCTATAAGTAAAGAATTTTGAGTATAATTTGACTCACCATCTATCTAGAATTAGAATGATATCCTCATTAAGATTTTGCACTTTTGAGTTGTTGTGGTTGACAATTGCCTGCAAGGATGCAATACTATAAATGTATCATCTTCTAATAGTTGAGTAATGCCTATGAAACTAGAAAGAAATTGAAAAAATGGATTACATGTTGATATTTATTATTTTATATTTTATGAAAGACGCTGGGCTTGAAATCACATACCTTTTTTCTATAGAGACGTCAGTTGCAATCGATCCTCCTCTTTTTTCCTTATAATTCTATATGGATTATTTTGCATTTTTTAGTATCTCTCAAAGGAGAATGGTGGTTCAATGGGAAGGCCATCTAGTGATTTGATTCTAGATATGGCTGTAAATGTTAGAACCTATCTTTCTATTTTCCCAGTATCAATTGTTGCTTAGATATGAAGTGTTAATCCTTGAGATTTATACATGGTAGTAGCCCATGCCATTGTGAGTGGTACTTGCCTACAATTACCAAGCGATATATGTACTATTGGTATGGATTTTGGGTCATCTTAATTACATGGTGTCCTGCTATAGATTTCAAACCATGCTATTATGTATGAAATAATTTCTTGTGGTTTTGAGCCAAGATTGTAAACAATGTCAATGCCTTCACCTAGAGCTCCGTTTGCATGCCCTGCATGTGTCCATATGTTGGCTGTGAACATGATTCATTGGAATTCATAGAGTAGCACTTGTTTCTCAAATTTTTCATTGTTAGAGTTGATATCTATTTTTCTTCTGGTACTTTTTGTTTCAAGCTCTACCATATACATAGTCTCATAAAAGTACATAGCAAAGACCTATATTCAAATAGAGAAGAATGTAAATATTAAACTGAGAAATATATTGTAAGATTAAATATCATAAGAGAGAACTTGTACAATGATGATGTAGTAAGTACATGTATTAATTATAAGCAAGTCATGAATATATTTGTTTAGGTAAGGACAAAAACCTTAAATCTTGCCATTGTTCTCACCTTATTTATATGGTTTGCAACCACCTTTAATGTTTTGAGTTTCAATATGATATGACATCATTAAATGTGATTGACAGATGTAGAATAAGAGAAAGAACCTTTGTATTATTGTTATTGTATTTGGGGAGTTATATTCACTTGTTCTTTTTGAATAGTATCTAATTTTCTTCATATGTCATAGGAAAGTAGCACCTGTAAAAGAGGTTGCAATGAGATTGTCAAATGTCACTTTCTTATTATTATTTGGAGCATAAATCAAAAGTAATCCTTGAATTGTTACATAGGAAGATGAAATATTGTTATTATTTCTTTATTTGTGGAGGATAAGAATTATAAGTTAGTTTTTGTGCTAGAGGAATATTGGAAGACAATGAAGAGGGCGTCATTTTCTCTTTATTCTCTTTTGAGTTTTTCTTGATTGTTGCATGAGCATTTTCTTATAATTAATAAATTATATATATATTCAAGGTTCCATAAGTAAATTCTATATGACATTTCTTATCTTGCTATTATAAAAAATATATTTGAGAGTGACAACATAATTTTCAATATTGGTGTAGTTAACTTGAAAATATTGTTAGTAATAACTAAGAGGAGGGGGGGGGGGGGGGGGGGNGGGGCTGAATCAGTGGCCTCAAAAATTAATCCTTAAATCAACCCTTTAAACTTATAACCACAAATTATGCCTCTAGCTATCTTCTGTCCTACAAGATGAATGCCTTTTATCAATTTACTACTTGTCAGATTGCTTTGTATTTCCCAATCCATCGATAATACCTTGCTGTGTATAGATGTATATTTTTAGTCCATCTCTTTGCTTGCATCAACATGAATGATATTATGATAATATGCAGGCTGATGTACCCTTCTAGTCATCTTAATGACCAGTAGACAAGGGTCTAACCCCTAGTCTCTTTGTCAAGTATTCAGATGCATCCTTGGGCTGTGGCTTGGTGAAGATACCAGCCAATTTTTCTTTTGATTTTACATACTCAAGTATCACCTCCTTTGCCTAAAGTTGTTTTCTCAAATAATGATACTTGCTAGAAATATGCTTTGTTTTAGCATGCATGACTCAATTCTTGGAAATGTTTATTTCATTGGTATTGTGACAATATATAATTACTGGTTCTAGAATTTGCATATGCATACCTTCCAGTAACTGTTTGATCCATGCAATATTTGAGTAGTTTGTAGTAGTAGCAACATACTATGCCTCTATAGTTGATTGTGAGATGCACCCTTTCTTCTTGATGATCCATGTGACAAGTCTGTCACCATAAAGAATGCTCCTCCTGTTGCGCTCTTCTGATCACTAATATTTCTAGCCCACTCAGCGTCCGTAAAAACCTTAAGTTCAAAATTTCCTTCTCTTCTATACCATAAGCCATATTCCTTGGTATTCTTTAGATATCTTAGGATTCTTTTCACAACAGTCATATGTGATTCCCTGGGATTAGCAGAAAATCTAGCAACTATTCCTACTATATGTGCAATATCTGGTCTAGTATGTACAACATACATGAGTTTTCCAATCATTGATCTGTACAAAGTCTAATTTACCTCTGATGACTTATCTTCCTTTGTTAGCTTACATCTAGCTGCCATCGATGTTCCAACTAGTTTGGAT
The DNA here is from genome assembly GCA_018584345.1 of Thuja plicata. Classification (NCBI taxonomy): domain Eukaryota; kingdom Viridiplantae; phylum Streptophyta; class Pinopsida; order Cupressales; family Cupressaceae; genus Thuja; species Thuja plicata. The sequence goes on from MU226807.1 coordinate 1,097,871, forward strand.
TCTTCCATCTTGAATATTTTTAGTACTTGTTTGATGTACTTGGATTGTGTAATGAAAATACCTTCATCTTGTTGCATGATCTGCAAACCAAGAAAGAACTTGATTTCTCCAAACATAGACATCTCGAACTCTTTGCTCATTTCATTAGAAAATGATTTGCATAGAATATCATTGCCTCAAAATATGATGTCATCAAAAAATATCTCAGGAATCAAAATGTTAGCATCAGTATCTTCCTTCAAATAAAGATTACTGTTTTCACTAGTCCTTACAAATCCAATACTTATAAGATAGGAATGAAGTCTTTTATACCATGCTCAGGGTGCTTGTTTTAATCCATACAAGGCTTTGTGTAGCCTACATACCATGTTCCTCTTGTCTAGATCAACAAACCATTCTGGTTGCTCAATGTATACCTCTTCCTCAGGTATTCCATTTAGGTATGCAGACTTCACATCTATTTGGTATACCTTAAAGCCTTTATATGCAGCATAAGAAAGTAATATTCTTACTCCTTCTAACCTAGCTATGGGTGCAAAGATTTCTCCATAGTCAATCCCTTCTTCTTGTGCAGACCCCTTGCAATATACTAGTCTTTCTTTATTTCTTGTGACTTCTCCATTCTCATTCAGCTTATTCCTGAATATCCATTTTGTACCGATGACATTCTTGTCATCTAGTCTCGGTACAAGTGTCCATGTCTTGTTTTTCTCAATATTCTCAATATATTCATTCATAGCACTAATCCATTCATCATTATCTAGTGCAACATTGACATATTTGGGCTCATAATCACAAATAAGACATCTTGTATTCAGAAACATACTTCTGGTTCTCATACCAGCCTTTTTATCTCCTATGATCTAGTTCTATGGATGGTTCCTTGTGACATATCTTGCAAGTACAGGCTCAAATCTTTGTCTATCAGCTTGATCATCATTTTGTTCTTCATTCTGTTCTTCATCACTTTGTGCATCATCTTAAGCAATATTTTGATCATCGGTATTTGTAGTCTGTTTCTCAGGTGTAATGATCTGTTGCTTGGGAGTTCTACATTGTTGGTGAGGTAGAGTGTCAGGTTCCTCATTGTAAGTAAACCTATTGTATTCCTCTAGTTCTTTAGTACTTTCCTTTTCATTCTTCTCTCCAAATTCATCTATCTTTACATTTGCAATTTCAACAATTTTGTTAGAGGCCTTATTGAGACATTTATAAGCCTTCCTTTTGGTGGAATACCCTAGAAAGATTCCCTCATCACTCTTGGAGTCAATTTTTCCATTTCATTCATCTTTTAAGATATAACATTGACTGCCAAAAATTTTAAAATAACTTACATTGGGTGTGTATACATACTAAAGCTCATAAGGTGTCTTCTTGGTGTCTTTCTTCAATTGTACTCTATTCAATTTGTAAACAGCAGTACTGAAAACTTCTCTCTAGAAGATTTGGGTGATTCCTTTCTCTATCATCAATGTCTTTGCACAATCAGCTATGGATATGTTCCTTCTTTCAATAATACCATTTTGTTGTGGTGTTCTCGGTGCAGAGACCTGTCTTTTGATTCCATGTTGATTACAATAGTTAGTGAATTCATATGAAATAAATTCCTCTCCTCTATCTGATCTTAAGCATTTTAACTCCTTACCACTTTACTTTTATTCCATTGCTTTGTACCATTTAAACATATTGAATGCTTATGATTTATCTTTTAGAAACATAACTATCATCATTCTAGAAAAGTTAACAACAAAGAGAGTAAAATATATATCTGCATAATAAACCTTTTTCCTCTCTGGTCTACATAAATTAGTATGGACTAATTCTAGAATTGCATCAGATGTATTTTTTTTCTTTTGAAACTAGACTTTGTCATCTTACCTTTTTGACAATTCTTACACATGGTGTTGTTAGGTTCACTCATCATCAGTAAGCCTCTGACATTTCTCCTTTTGTTAATCTTTATCATGTTGTAAAATTTTACATGACACAATCTTTTGTGCCACAACAATATGTCTTTGTTTGTAGCAATCAAACAAGTGGTGTCAGTATCATTCAGATAGAATAAGTTACCTTTTGTCTGCTCACTGGTACCAATCAGATTTCCTAACTTATTGAAGATATTTTCCTTCTTATTCTCAAATGCTACTTTGTGACCTAAATTATTCAACTGATAAACACTCAATAGATTATAATTCAATCCATTTACCCAATAAGCATTTTCACATTTTATATAGTCATTCAACATTATGGTTCCTCTACCTTCAACTGGACAAGGTGTGTCATTACCCATTCTTACTGAACCACATTTATAATATTCAAAAGTCTCAAAATTTTTCTTATCTCCAATCATACGGTGAGTTCAACCACTATCTATGATCTAAACATCATTTTTACTAACTTTAGATATGACAGCTATTTCTACATACCTTTCTTCATCATCATCTAAATCATCTTTTACTGCCACAAACACCATCTTGATGTCTTCATCAGATTCAGTGTCAGTATGTTCATCTTTACATTTTGCTAGGTAACTGGTCTTCTTTCCTTTGTCCTTATAGTGTTAGGTATCTCTTCTTTCTGATTGTCAGTAGCTTCTATAATCACCTCTGTCAGACTTCTTCACAAATGTTCTGTCATTACTTCTGTAATCTTTTCTTCTATTAGTACATCTTGCAGCAAAGCATCCAATATCTTTACAATTAAAACAAGCAAGTGGTAATTTACCTTTGTGTTTACCTTTCCCTCTCTGCATTCTTCTAGCCATAAGTGCTTCAATATCATCAATATCATTCTCTTCACTTTCACTATCACTATCTTTTCTCATAGTGTTTTTACGACTTGATTTACTTATTCTCATAGAATTTTTGAATGCAGACTCTATATTTGGTAAGACACTATTATCAAAGTTATTCATCTCAAATGAAATCAGTCTTCCAATTAAACTGTCTAGAGTAACATTTCTATTTTCTACTTCTCTCATTTCTTGAATGGAAGATACTCTAATACCATAAGTAGGCAGTAAGGTTCTTAGAATTTTACTTACCACTGTATCTTCTTCTAGTACACCTCCAACTCATCAGATAGCATTGACTACCTCTTTGATTCTTGTGCTATACTATGTGATGTTTTCACCTTATTTCATTTTGAGATCATCAAACTTTCCTATAAGGATTTCTTCCTTTTCTCTCAAAACATTTTTGTCACCATCATGTACAAGCTTCAATTTGTCCCACATCTGCTTTGCAATTTTGCAGGTTTTGACATCTTCAAATTCAGCATCGGGGAGTGAGGAAGCAAGCTTTATCATCATGCAGTTGTGCTCATGCTTCTCTCTCAATTATTCAACCATTGGTGCTCCTGTGGGCAACACATATTCAGTATCTAAGTATTGAGTAACATCATTATCAATACCTAATAAGTGGAGTCTTATTCTTCTATGCCATGAAGCAAAATTATGTTTGTTCAACTTTGGCACATCTCATCTGTTCATCTTCTAATCTTTAGCTTAGGTCTTGAAACCTTCCTTTCTAAGCACACAAGATTTGATACCAATTGTTAGTAATAACTGAGAGGGTGGGGTGAATCAGTGGCCTCAAAAATTAATCCTTAAATCAACCTTTTAAAGTTATAACCACAAATTATGCCTCTAGTTATCTTCTGTCCCACAAGATGAATGCCTTGAAATAATTTTATCAATTTAATAGTTGTCAGATTGCTTTGTTAAACCTTCTTCTATATGTTTACCGATAAGCAGTCATCTATTTACCAAAATATAGTAAATATGCAGAGTATATCGATCAATCCAGAATTAACTATGTGAGATGCAAAATAATAAAGAAATAAATCATACACACATAACACATGGATTTTTAATGTTGAAACCCTATTAAGGGAAAAAACCACTGGGACCAGTACCCCAAATTTTCACTCTTCTGAAGTGAGCCCTGTTAAGAGCCAACCCTGTTAAATGTTACAACAAATTGTTAGGTGTGACCTTGTTAGAGGATTTAAAAGATAGTTTGTCACCTAGTATCTAACATCTAATGCTACCATCCTTGATCAAACACTCACTTGGTCTGTCAATACGTATCGGGCATATCCAATGCTACTTTTATGATCAAATTTTTTTATACTCCTTGGGATGTATCTCAATTGAAAAAGAGTTTTAAGTCCTTCTCGGTTAAGAGACTTGATGCTTCAATTGTTAAACTAAAACACTAATGATCTGTTCATACATATAACTCAATTATAGATTTTCAGATCTATTTTAAGTCCACTACCTCTCTGATCAATATAATCAATTATAGCTTTGCTTCACATTGTTCTTCTCTATGATGCTCATCTCATTGTTCGTCGGTGTCTGCAGAATCTAGCTCTTTCTTTATCTTGTTGATCAGGACTAAAAGAAGACTTTCTTCTCCTTCAAATTTTCTTTAGCATCTCTCCTCTTCTCTTGTTCACCCCACAGTTCATAATGAATTGAGTTTGCCTCTTTATAGACATGATTTTACCTTTTCTTGGCTTTCTTGATTCTTGACGTGTTCCACAATTCTAATTAATAGATTTAAAGAAAACTCCAGTTTTATCTCAAAGAGGTCTTCTTGACAATTGGACAAGTCAGCTTTAAATTAATTACTTATCTCTGGATTTATCTAGATGATTAAAACAATGATAAGTGTTCGTTCATTCTAACTTTAGCTTCTTGGCAACTAAGCATTTTGTCATTTTCTGAACTCTATGTTCTGTCGATCAACACTTAAGTTAGTCATCAGTGATAACTGACTATTTCATCAGTGTGACTTCATTTGTCATCAAGATCTCCATCCTTGTCTTTTCTGTCGATCAACACTGAAATTCTGTCCATCGAGTTACTCTGTGTTTTGCTCGTCGGGCAACACTGTAACTCTGCTCATCGGTAATCCTGTGCATTTTCTCATTGGGTAACACTATGAATCTTCTCTTTTACTCTAACCATCAGTGTGCACTCCGTCAGTGTATGCATTCACTTAGTGAATACTTGACTTGTATGCATTATTGATAGCATAGCCTTGATTCATCGGTTCTTTGAAGTCTTTGGCAGTATTTCCATGACCATATAGATTATATCAAGTTGAGATTAATGACAATACAATACATTAACTGATTTAATTCCTTGCATGATCATTAACTTAATATCTTCAAACATTCAATCAGTTACATGTCATCAAATATGTACGTATGTATCTTTTATCACTATTACTTTTTTCTCTTAAGAAAAATATTTTATACAATGTATTATAGAAGGTCTCATATTTATTTATTGTAACTAAGGTCTCAAAAATAAATATGAAATCTAGCCAATGAAGGAATGGTATTGAAAAATATATCCACCTCCTCAATCCTACATTATTGTGACCATAAAGTGGACCGTGAAGAAAACCATGACCATAAAGTCGACCGTAAAATGAAATTATCAAACCTACATAAAGAGGTGAAGTTTAATGAGTAATATTCATAAATGCATTTGTTGAAGTGTTTGGAGTAAAAAACATGATTTGTATCCGTAATATATTTATTCATGCATGTATACATCATATAATTAGTAGTATGTTTTAATACCCATTAGTATTCAATATTGTTAGATTGTGTATGTAATTTAAAAATATTAGCATAAATTTTCCAATTTTATTTTAGTGAATCAATCAAACATTTTCCTCCATCATTCACACCATCAACATGAATCACAATATTATCTATGAGATCTATGATTTTATTTTTGAAATTGAGAAAAGTACATGTATGATGTCCATTAACTCTAAGACAGTCATAGAAGGATTATTCCATTATAACTCTTACATAATCCTCTAGAGGAAACTAATAGATTGATGGAATTAAGGCTAAGCAAATTGTTAGGAAGGTTTGAAGAATGTTATCCAATCGTTTTCTAAGATTTATAAATTTCCTAGGCCTTTAATGTTTAGATGACACAAAATTAGATGTAGTAGACATTTGATTGGAACTAAATTTTGATGCTTTTGAGGCCTTATAATTTCAACCATTAGATCAAATCTTTAAAGCTCAATTTTTTTTACATACATGCACAAGTTCTACCACATAATTATTGGAAGCTAATTTTTGATTCGTTTAATAAAATCATTATGTCTCTAACATATAGTTAAATTAATTAGTTGTTTCTAAGGTCATATTGACACATAACTATTTTAAGAAAATAGTGGCTATTTTGTCAAAATAATGGATAAAAATAAGAGTTCAAAATTAGAAGTACATTCAACATGATAATCTTAAGATATATGGAAATAATTTAGGGAAATATGCAATATATATATATATATA